>CABHPP010146074.1:15919-63653 GCA_902168425.1 Peromyscus attwateri | reverse complement strand
CCATTAGTTGTCAGTATTGTTTACTCCATGGTGAAGATCACTATGTAAATACATAGAATCATGTCAGCAATTCTAATGACGACAAAAATGAGTTCTGAAGACAAGCTTCTTGCTCCAGCACCAGGCTACTGAAGCAACAATGGTGGATAGCATAAAGCTTCATTCTGAGATGAAATGCGGGTCCTTCATCTTCTCTTCTTCCATGAGGAAGCCTCCCTTCAACAGGTGCCTCTTCTGCCAAGATCTACCTGGATGTGTGTTTTTAATTTTTTTGAACAGTTTTATAAAAAAAAAAATATAGGTAATTGTGACTAGGGATGTCTTGTGTTACTAGTGTGAAAAACTCATACAAGCATCGGCTGAGAGAAGCCTTTGGGGAAAACCTCTGGAATGTGTCTTCCCTTCCTGTCGACAGTGTGGCCACAGGGGCCTACAGGAGCTATCTGCTGAGAGAGCCTTTAGATTAATCACTAAGTAATTTCCATTGCAATTGCTTTTAGTTCAGTAGCCATGGATGCTCTACTAGTCATGATTCTCAGCTTTTGACTTCTTTACAAGAATCTGTGGCCTACCATGAAACAGACACAGGATTAGGCTCTGGGTAACCACCAGGAAATAAATCAGAGGTGTTGTGTTGATTTTACAGTTTAATGAAAGGAAGCAAATAAAAATTACATAATAATTAATTAGGAGATGCTTAGTTTTACGCAGTGAAGGAGGCAAACACACACCTGATGAACAGGAAGAAGCGTTCCTAGAGAGGCCTTCCTTTTGAAACAGAGAGCTGAGCCACCAGGTCCAGCCCTGTGAGAAATGCAAAGAACATTCCACAGTTAGTCAGTAGCTAAAGCCAAGTCCTTATCCTGGGAACGAGTAGGCTATCCGCAAAGAAATAAAAAGTGACCCAGCCAGCCAGGACCACGACTCTGAGCAGGTCAAGAAACAAAACAGTGAAATGCGACAAAGCTTCACAGTGTTTCTGGGATCAAAGCAACACTTATTTGTTTAGGAATTAGGTGGTTCTGCCTTCAATGTTTTCACTCTCCAGACCAGACAGAGGCTGGACAGGCCTGGAATGCTTACTGTTGGGATAGGGATAGGAACATGTGGAGCGTGTACTGTAGCGTCGGCACTGGAACTGCCATTCACAGTGACCGAGAGAAAACATGCCAAAGGAACCATCGACCATGGCTAAGGATGCAGAATGCAGAAAATGCCATGTGAGTTTAGCTGGTTAAGATAATGTGTGTGAGGAGCAACAAGAGATTTATAAAAAGGAACTGTTCCATTTTAAGGCAGAATTTATAAGAAAACCAAAGGAATGGGGTCTTTATGGATTGAAAATTAAGTTCATCATCTCAGGCTTTAGGGCAAACAATTATAAAAGCACGTGGTGTCAGGGCAAAGATAAAAGCTAGGACACTGCCCAGTAAAATCCAGCCTTAAGGGAAAGATCATATCATGTGGCTTTAGAGAGAGGTAAGAGACTGTCTCAGAGACCCTCTTACCTAGATAAAGGGCTTTAAGAGTCTTAAAGGCATTGTCCAGAGGACCTTACTGCTCAGCACAAATCTGAGTGCAGAGTATCACAAAGAACGTTGCATGTGTGACTCTTTAATGGAACTAACTACAATGAAAATTTGTAAGAAACTCAGAAAGCATTTAAGGTCATTGTAACTGTGAAAGCGTCTCTAGCTTCAACTATTTTCAACAGAAATCCTTTATGTGGAAAAAGAGATGGCTGTCTGGCTTCCCAACGTTTCTGAGCAGAAAGAGACTGAGGAAGCCATTCAGCTGTGAATACAGGCCGTAGCTAATCAGGAGGATGATTCACCAAAGGGTATGGGAAATCTGTTTCAGAAAATGGGAAAGACCCCCACACGAGGACTGAAAATAGGCGTTTGGTTGGATTTTATAACTGTTCCCATCTCCTGTTTGCCTATGGTATGAGTTGCAATTGGTGTGGGTGTTTTGTGTAGAATGCAATAAGAGGTGGTCCAAGAATTTGTTTCTTGCTTACAAGGCATTCTCCAATGAGCAACTGAGAAATTTTCTTCTGAGAAATATCTCTCTCTCTTTTTTAACTCTCTTTTTATTTATTCTTTGTATCTTGCACATCATGGCTCCTGATCCCACCCATCTCCCCCATCCCAGAATAAAGCAAAATAAAATTTAAGGGAAAAAAGGGGGCGAGGAGAAAGGGAAAAATCTCATCGTGAAAGCTGCAATGTGACACAGTGAGTCACCAAATAAACCCCTCTATCCACACATTTTTACATGCAAGTGTTCATCACAAAGACTTAATGGCCTGGTTGAAGGCCCCTGGTCTCTGCTGCACCATTGATCCTGGGCCCTCACTGGGACTCTTCCTGAACACTCTGTTGCTGACCTGTGTCTTGCAGATCCTGTAGCCCTGGGTCCACAGGACTGACCCTACCCCTGACCCCCACACTCAGCAGATCATAAATGGGATGGATGTTGAGGTGGGCCAACATAAGACCCTGGTTCTGAGCCTGGGTAGTTGCAGGGTTGGTCAGTCCACCAGCTCTCTCCTGCCTTCACCACCAGGGTGAGCTCTCTAGCATTGCCCTGGCTAGTTCACCCCTTGAGCAAGGGGTAGGACCAGTTCTCCTGGTGAGAAACCTCTTCCTAACTATTCTATTTCAAACAAATTTAAATAATAAAAATTCTGAAAGTATGAACCTATCTGTATAAGGGATACAGATTTTGTGGGTATTAAGAAAGGGTAAGTTTGGGGCTGAAGAGATGGCTCAGAGGTTAAGAACACTGACTGCTCTTCCAGAGGTCCTGAGTTCAATTCCCAGCAACCATGGGTGGCTGACAAACATCTGTAATGAGATCTGATGCCTTCTTCTGGCCTGCAGTCATACATGCTGTATACATAATAAATAAATAAATCTTAAAAAAAAAAGAAATAAAGAGTAAGTTAAGTCTGCATGTGGGACAACTGTCAATCATTCAGCTAGGGTTTACCAAGATGAATTCAAAAACGTTCTTTTTACATAAATCTATGAATGAATGCCTACAGGGTCTTCAAATCATGATGGCCAAACTACTAGAAGCAATCAAGATACCACTCAAACTGTAAACTGATAAATAAACTGTGATACAAAAGATTATTCTTCAACAATGAAAATAGGTATAAAGACATAAACAGAAGAAATATAAGTGCATACTTACTTGTTATGGTTTAGTTTCTGGGGTTGGGATGAACACCTGGTCCAAACACAGTGTGGATGGGAAAATGCTTTATTTGGCTTACAGGTTACAGTTCATCCTCAATAGAAGCAAGACAGATCTTAAGGCAGGAGCTGAAGCAGAGACCATGAAAGGGGTGCTGCTTACCAGCTTTCTCCCTCCTTACTTGCTCAGCCACCATTTTCACACAGTCAAGACCCTTTTGCCTAGGGATGGCAACACCCACAGTGGACTGCACCTCACATGTCAATTAGCAGTTAAGAAAGTGCATCATAGACATGCCCATTGGCTAATCTGATCTAGGCAATTCCTCAGTTGAGGTTTCCTCCGCATGTGACTCTGAGCTCTGTCAAGTTGACAGCTGATGCTAACTATGATAACATTACTTAGTGAAAAAAAAAAAATGAGTCACAAAAGACCATGTACAGTAGCAGCACAATTGCTAGAGAAGGTTATGGTAAAACTAAGTTTAGCTGTGAAGAAATTATCAAATTGTCTTCCAAAGTGTACCTACCACTTTCTGTTTTCACCAGTCCTAATTTAGAGTTCTTCCTTACCAGCAATTGGTACCAGCACTTTCTTTACTGTTGTTAGTTCTTTGGGGATGTTCTATGTATAATTATATCATCTGTGCAAAAAAGAAATGTTTATATCTTTCTTTTACCAGTGTAGATTACGTTTACAAAATAACTGGTTTCATTATCATTTTACACATAGATGTTCTAGGATATATTTACCCCATTATCTGCCTTTTTGTACTATATCTCCTGATCACACTTTTCCTATTCTCAAATAGTATCTGTTTTACTTCTAATTTTTAAAAACTAGAGTTCTACAAATGACGGAAAACATGCAGTATTTGTCTTTCTCAGTCTGATCTATTCCACTTAACATCGATGACCTCCAGCTTCACCCATTTCTTTGCAAATGACACAATTTCACTCTTTATGGCTGAATTGATCTGTATGCTTTCAATTCTTTTTCTTGTCTTATTGCACACACTGGAACTTTTACTATGAGTTTGAATGAGTGGAAGAGACACATCCTTCCATTGTAGAGAAGCATTTAGTTTCTTACAGTTAAATATATCATAAAGTATATGTTTTAGGTTAATGTTCTATATCAAGTTGGTGAAACTTTCCACTCTACCTAGCTGTAAATTTTGTTTGTTTTGAGAGAATTATCAATGGATATTATATATTCTAGTAAGGCTTTTCCTTAATATAGTGACAAGATGATACACTTTTTCTCTTTCTTATCTTTTTTTGTATGGTGGGTTGCTTTAATTAATTTTCAAACATTGAACTAGCCTTAAATATTTCATAAAATCCTGCCTGACTGAGTTCGATAATTGTTTTTACATACTGTTGAATTCAAGTTGCTAATATTTTGTTACAAATTTTTGTGGCTGTGTTTGTGAAAGATATTAGTTGTTCATTTGGGGGTTGTGGTTTGTTTGTGCTCTATCAAATAAAGCTTGCCTGGAGATCAGAGTGCAGAGCTAGCCACTAGTTAACCATAGAGGCCAGGCAGTGGTGGCACATACTTTTAATCTCAACACTTGGAGGAAGCAGGAAGATCAGGAGTTCAAGGCACAAGATTGAACCAGTCTAAAAGGGAAATAAAGCCAGGTGGTGGAGGCTCACGCCTTTAATCCCAGCACTAGGGAAGTGGAGACAGGAAGTGATATGGCTGGGCAGAGAGAGGAATATAAGGCCAGAGGAGACAGGAGCTCAGCCCTTTCAGGCTGACCATTCCTAGAGGTAAGAAGTCTTTCTAGTGACTGGATGCTCTGCTTCTCTGATCTTTCAGCTTTCACCCTGATATCTGACTCTGGGTTTTTATTATTAAAACCCATTAGGATTCACACTACAGAGGTCTTCTTTTCTTTTATCTTTCTTATAACATCTTTTTTCTGACTTTGCAGGGTTCAGATTTTTATCGTAAAAGGTTCCTTAACTTCTGAATTCAATTATTTCTCTTGAGAAACTCCGTGTGATTCTGAATTTTTCCTTCATATATGAGCCATTTTTTTTTGTTATATAAAAATGTTGCCTTTACTCCTGTCAGCAATTTGAAGTCTTATAGTAATGGGCTTTATCCTGAGAACTTTTAAGAATAGTTGTGCTAGGCATCTGGTAACATTTTTAACCTAAAAACTAGTTGCTTCAGTTTTGAAATTTTTTCTAGTTTATTTGTATACAAATAAACTACATTTTATTTGTATTTCCCCTCATTTTAATTGTCTCCTCCTGGAGTGGGTAGCCATTCCAGCTTTGACCTGGAAGTTCCAACTCCCACTGAGGCTTCGGTAACTGTCACGCCTACAAGGTGGGGCTGAGAGAGGACTCTGAAGACCCGAGATCCGGATGCACGGGCTCTCATGGTTCCCGGACCCTGGACGCTGGAGCTAGACTGAGCAGAGTTCTCCAGAGAACATCGCCGGACTGTGCCACACCTTTCCCAGACCCTGTTACCTATCCCTTCGCTTGTAAGTTACCCCACAACATAAACCTCCCTTTTAAACTACGTGGAGTGGCCTTAATAATTTCACCAATATCCTCCCACCATTTAGAAATGTTTTTGGTCAGTATCTGGACCTAGTGGACTGATGTACTGATATTCTTGCCTTTTGAAGCCTGGCCTAATTTTTATTTCATTACTTCCTGTGATCTCTGAGCATGCCTTTGATTTATAATCTAGCTCTTCTGATACATATGTTATTTTCATTTTACTGTTTCAAGTTTTCAACAGCTTTATGTGACTGAACTGACAGTTCCTTTTTTATACTCCCTTATTGGATGCCATGACTGATAATTATTACCTGAAAATTATTTGAGAGTATAAATCACAATTTTAATTTTAGGATTCATCTGCTCTTTTTATTCTATTTTGTGAGTTCCTTTTAAAATTCTTCTCTTTGATCTTCAGGGGGTATTTTTCACAGGAAGGGGCAGAGAGAGGCTTTCCTCAAGTCATGGATATTGGATGGCCACTAATTTTAAAAATGGAAGCATTAAATCAAGGTTGAGGTTTCCAGCCAAGAGACACCTTTCAGCTGTGATTGGAAGACCCAACATCTCACATCTGAGATGCCTCTTTTCCTCTTAGAGAAACTTATCAAGGCCCCCACTGTTGTCAAACAGGATGAAGGAGCTAGTGGCTGCACAGTTTGTAGAGGACAGTTTGACTTAATCCTCTGATTGGTTTGAGTGAGAAAGCCCCCCCACCCCAGACTCAAACGTTTGAATGTTTGGTCCCTGGTTGGTGGAACTGTCTGGGAAGGAATATGGTCTTGTTGGAGGAGGTGTGTCACCGCGGGAGGGTTTTCAGGTTTCAGAAGACTTACACTATTCTCAGATGCCCTCTCTTGGCCTCATGATTGTGGATGAAGATGTGAGCTCTCAGCTATTTCTGTCACCATGTCTTTGCTCCACCATCATGGACTCTAACCCTCTGATACTGTAAGCCAATTAAAGGTTTTCTTTTGTAAGTTGCCTTGGTCATGGTATTTTGTCACAGCAATAGAAAACTAACCAAGATATCTTCTGTGTTCAGTTTGAAGCTATTATGCTCTATACTCTGTCCCTAAACCCATAGCCTCTTATGCTGATGGAGAATACACTGTAATCCCCTGCTAAACTTACAGTGGCTGGAACTGCTTGCTCAATGTTGGTACCAAATATCTTACCTGTCTCTAGAAAGATACTGCCACCTCTTCACCTGCTTTGTGAGTTAACTCTCTTTAAGAGAACATCCAGAGTTCTGGAAAGAGATTCAACTACATTTCTTCCTACTTTTCTCTCCAGTCAGAAAACTTGCGACTTTGTCAACTCTGTTAACAAATCAAGCCACTTTCTATTTACTACAAAGGCAGCCATATGAATCTAATGATATCACCTCTTCAGTGTATTTGTGTGTGTGTGTGTGTGTGTGTGTGTGTATCATTTTTTACATCCCTTTACTTTCTTTAGAAGTGAAAATGGAAGGCAAGTGTTTAATCAATTTTTAGTCAAAAAAACACTGAATCTTTACAAACATAGAAAAAATAAAACTTTGAGATGTGTTTGCTATATTACTCCAGACATACCAAGAATATATTTTTACTATTCCAGATATGTATCTATTTTAAATGAAACCAATATTTAGTTTAAGAATTCATGCTATTAAATATCAAATACCTAAACTATGTAATTTGTATGACTCTTACTCCCTAAAACTGCTGTAAACACTATAGTAAAATGATTCCTAGCTGATAACATCAACAGCTAATCCTTTCCCTGTAATATTATTAGTATGAGATCTCAGTCCATGGGGGCTGAACTTAGGGATGTTGGAGTCCACATATCATCAAGTCCACACATTATCCTCAACCTGTGAATGTTTATCTGAGGGAAAAGTAGAAGCATAAGTAATTCATCAAAAGCATATTTAGTTCCTGGGCACTCGACAGGTTTTTAATCAATATTTTTTCTCAGTTTTTCAACTCTCTTTTAACTATGTGTCTGCATTTTACTTTTGGGGGACTTCCTCCTTGGGTACAGTAGCCACCTTCCAATTGCCGTCACTTGAAGGGGCATGCCCTATTCATAAGAGTGACCTGTTAAGATCAGTGAAGGCTGCAGCTCAGCTGAGGTCTGCTTGCCAAGCCTGATGCCTATGGAGCCTCCTGTCTTCAGATGAGGGGTCACCTACTACGTCTTCTGATTCACAAACAACCTTGGTTTGAACTCCACAGCAGCTGCAGTCATGCAGATCTCATTTCTGATGCCTCCCCTCTGGAGTGGTCCTTGTATGGACCTCAGCTGTAGCAGCTCGGGACCATATTCTGCAGCACCACTGCTGATATGCTTCCTGTTGCCCAATGCTCACATCCCCAGATCTCATCATTTTTCCAAACTTGGCCTCCCATTAGGATTGTGAGTTCAATAAATTTTGCTTTGGCTGAGGAAGGTATGACTATTGCTTGAAACCTAATCAGCATATATCTCTATATACAGCAGATATCTATATATACAGGATAGATCTAAATGCACAGATGTAATTGTGTCTATTGTTGTTGGAGGGCATGAACAAGGTGACTGAAATCTGTGAGTGTTGCACTTTGTACAATCTCTACCAGGGACCTTTTCTTTACCATCTCCCTATGCCATTCTATCCCCCCCAAACACACACACAACTTGTAGCCTAGTGACAAAAATGTGACAACCATGTCAAGGAGACCCTTTCCAGCAAGCTTAGTTTGACATTTTTTTTTTCAAATTCAATACTGCTTTTACAAACAAAATTCTATAACTCAAACTTTCCTTGATCAGTATACCCCAGTTTGTCCTTCTGCAACGGGATGGTGTTTATGGACAGAAAACATCAGTTCCTTCATTGCCTGGGCTTGCCCTATCAACTGCAATCACTCGCAACTCTTGAAAAACAAAACAAAACAAAACAAACAAACAAAACAAAACAAAACAAAAAAACGAAATGTTTCAGATTTCTTTCCCTCTTGCTATACTATTGTTGTACTCATAATATTGGTTTTGTGATGATATCCAGGTGCTCACTTCTGTGAACCATAAGTATGTTAGCTAGCAGAGAGAGAAGTTATAGGTGAGGCTAAAGATATTGAAAAGCAAGAGTGCCCTGCGTTATCCATGTTTGTTTATAATAGTTGCAGTTACCGGGAGGCAGAGGATCAAGAGTCAGAGAAGGCAGTGGGACCGGAAAACGAAAAGTTGGAGTGATATATTTGAGAGCCACTGAGCAAGAGAAGCCTCCAGAAGCTAGAAAATAGAAATTGCCCCAGAGATCACTTAGAAATACATCCCTGCTGACCCCCTATGGATTTGTGGCCTCCAGAAGCCTGTAAAGTAGCTTGGCTTTGCCTTATGCCACTGGGTTTTTGATGAGTTGCTAGAGCCACATCTGGAATGAATACAGTTTACTGTTATTTCTGTTTTATTTTGTTTTGTCTTTTTTCTTTTCTTTTTTTTTTTTTTTAGCTTGCTGACTGATTAAGGGTGTTGGTCTGGCAGCACTGTTTTTTAACTTGAGCCAAGGAATCACAGGTAAAAAACAAAATGTTAGGACAGAAAATCAACCAAATTGCAAGCGCCTATCATGGCTCATCCAGTTCTCACAAAGGTATTAACAGGCGATGGGAAGGTGGCAACTTTAAGGACTCAATGAACATGGGAAATAATAAAGCCAGTGCAACAATAACACCCAAAACATTTGTCAGTCGAGGAAACGCGAAAGGGTGCTCTAGGGCCTGTGAACTCACAACTTTCAAAATCGCGTGTTTCTGGTGTCTTGGTTTATTTGGTTGTTTGCTCGTTTCACTATTTAGAAGTTCTATTTGGATTTGGCGACCATATCTCATTTAATTCTTCCAGCAGCTCTGGAGGTGTGTATTATTAATAGCCTCTCTCTGAATAAGGCAATTGTAGCTGAGATGGAAAAACTGACTTATCTAGGTCACACAGCTGTTAAATATTAGAGTCCCACAATAGCCCTACTAGAGCAATTTAAAGTGCACTTTTAAATTTCAGTTATTTTCTTGTCTTTGTGAATTCTCTCCTCTTTTTTCTTTTCTTTTCTTTTCTTGTGTGTGTGTGTGTGTGTGTGTGTGTGTGTGTGTGTGTGTGTGTTTCCAGTGTCTAGCACAATTATTGCTATATAAGAGACA
Organism: Peromyscus attwateri; assembly: GCA_902168425.1. Taxonomy (NCBI): domain Eukaryota; kingdom Metazoa; phylum Chordata; class Mammalia; order Rodentia; family Cricetidae; genus Peromyscus; species Peromyscus attwateri. The sequence continues at coordinate 53,752 of CABHPP010146074.1, read as the reverse complement.
ATTTTCTGGTGAAATAAATAGATGACATTACTGAACAATTCATCTAATGGTTGGGTTTCTGCTACAGTATGCCATCTAATAATTTTCAAATAACCCTTGACCTCGGCTTCATGAGGCCTATGGAAATATAAAAAGACCTTGTTATTTAAAAAAAAAAATGAATCACTTAGTGGATTATAAGATGTGTGGCTATTTTGTTTAAAATGGATTTTTGGTGGTCACTATCAAGCTAAATAATATGATAGCAGGCAGCCTGAGAATTAACAAGGGTTCTTCGGTAATGTGGCAAGAAGTTCACAGGACTTAAATATTTAATCAAAAACATTCAACAAAAGTGGAATTCTCCTGAAAGTCAGGCCATATTTTTGGTAGATTAACTGGACAGGCTCAGCAAACATTTGTCTAAGCCATTATCTGGAAAATCACTTTCAACCCTAATACAATGAAAATATACTGCCCATGTTAATAACAACGTCCCATCTGTTTAAGTATTTTACAACTGACTGAAAGCCGTACCTGCAGAGAGCCTTCTGGATCTGCGTTCAGGCACAGTTGCTTGTTAAATGGGTGTGGTGGTGTGGCTGGTAAACAGGCCCTGTGAGCCTGGTTTTAAAAGACTTCATTGGTCCTATGAAGGAGCCTTTCAAAATAAACCACCCTGAGTCAGTCAGGGGCAAATTTCATAATGGCAAAAGACCATCTCTGGCCAATGATAAGTGACTATCATGTTCTGAAGATATTTTAATTGGATTACTCCTCCTTTAGGACTGAAGGCTGATATGAATATCAACACAGTAAGCAACCTATTCAAGACAATAAAAATCCACTCCTAGGCAATGAACGTCTAAATATTCACTAATTGCAAACATCTTTTAACCATCCAGTTTCAGCGAAACAAATCTTAGAGTGGAGAGACAGAGGTTCCAGACCCTTGTTTTCATGTTAACAAAAAATATGCCGGCACTTCTTTGCTCATTGAGCAGAGAGGAGGCGACAGAAGTATCCAAGTTGGTAGCAGCCTGTGAGGAAACAAAGCCCCAAAGATCGAAGGGATGAGTTGATCAAATGATTTAGAATAATAATGCAATACAATGTTTCATGCAGTTTTACAATATAAATCTATAATGTCACTTGTGAGAAAATTGGGGCCACGTGTGCATACCAGATCCCCAGCAAGTATAGCTGAATTTTAACATTAATATTCAGTTTAGAGAGCATTCTGAACACCTGATGTGATTTTTGCAAGTGTGTGTGTTGGCATGTTCAAAGTCACCTTCACTTTCCACATGAGAAAGTTGAGGTAAAAAGTGGTGTGTTTGTTGCCTGAAAGTCACACAAATTCCAGTTGCCAGGCAGAGATTTATTCCCATACTCACTGAATGGACTTTAAGACACTGTCTTCCTTGTCTTGACTGTGTAAAGAAGAAATTAAAGTGCAAGAGCATGCACCTCTGCTAATTGTATTCATCAGTAGACATTATCTACAGACTACATCCCACCAAATAATAAATACCTCAATAAGTATAGATTCTTGAAATGCTACATAGAACTTCAAAACCATTGAGGGAAATGCTTAGATATGAAATTATGTTTGCTGTGCTAACTAGCCATACTTACTTCTTGTGGTAGAATCAGAGCAGAATAATAAAGTGATTGCTTGCCTGCCAGGGGCAGAGGAGACCTGGGAAATGGGGAGGTTACATCAAATCATGTCATTTTGTATTAGTTATGTTACATTGATGCGTAAGTCCTGTTGATTTCATGTATATAGAATTTTAGTTTTGATGAAAAGTTTTAAAGATTGGTTGTACTTTAGTGTGAAGATTTTTAACATGACTGAATTGTGCAATTAAAAATCATTAAAATGGCAAAAAAGAATTTAAAGTTATTTATTCCTCATAATATTGCCCCCCAACTTAAAAATCTTTTTTTAAAGTGATAGGAAAATACATTGCTGTTAAAGTTTCCTGAAAATAAATATTATATATTTTTAAATTAATATATATTATACATTTTAATTAATATATAATATATGCATAATGGTGTTACTCTATAATGGGTCAACAATGTCCCCACTGGGCACCAGAGAATAACAAATAAAAAGCCCAGTGATGGGAATGGGTTACTTCTTTTGGAGTTATTGGCCATTGGTGTCCCATAGACTTCCAAATATTGTAGGTTAATACCAGTGCGCTTGTGTAGTTGGAAGTTTTCCTGTGTCCCGTTTGGCCTGCAGTTGGGACAAATCACCCACAGTCCCGCAGCCTTTTATAAAATAATCACACAGAGGCTTAATAATGTTTATAACTGCTCAGCCATTGGCTCAGACTTATTACTGACTAGCTCTTACACTTAAATTAACCCATAATTCTTATCCATGTTTAGCCACATGGCTTGGTACTTTTTCTCAGTTCTGCCTTGTCATCTGGCTGAGCATGGAGAATAATTCTAAAATGGACCTGGAAGCTTCATTACTACTGACTAGCTTTCAAAGAGCTGGAAGGTGCTGTGCACACTACTGGAGGAGAGAAGCAATTATCAGCTTCACCCAATTGTGAGCCCTGTAAGCTATACTAGTGATTGCTCTGGAAAGTCCTCACCACTGGCACAGTAGTGGCATGAACATCATGGTAGTAACCAACCATGTTCTGGTTGAATTCAAGTTTCTGTTCATAGGACGAAATCCATAACTTGGCATCGTAATTTAAGAAAAGAACCAATGGATAAACAGGTCATAGGCCCCAGGGAAGAACCCACTACTATTATTTTGCTAATATTAAACCAACTCCAAATGATTTACAATTATATTCACAGATTAATACATCTCTCAATGCTTCTCAGAGAAGTTTCCATTTGTAGTAAACAGTGATTAATACAAAGACCTACAAACTGGCCAAGATGCAAAAAAATAAGAGACTGCAAATTTTCATCTAAAAATAGAACCAGGACATTGTACCATGTCCTTCCAAAGATCAGAGAATCCTTGAAGAAGAGAGCAAGGAAAGACTATAAAAGCCAGAGGCAGTGGATGACTGTAAGGAAACAGTATCTTTAGGACACAGCAAGTTGGTTTCATGTATGAATTTGTATCAGCTGTGGCAGCATGCACATGACTTGTTCAAACCCGTCAGCCCAATTTCCAGCATAGAGAAGAAAATTGGGTAAAAAATCCAGACCCTAGGCTTAGAGCTATTGGCAATTGTTAGCTGCTAGAAGGGGGACTGTCAGTTCTTTCTAAAAGTGTAGCCCCCTGATAAGTTAACCATGCTCTGATTAAAAAGTCACACACCCAAGAATATTTGGAAAAAAACAAATTGGTCTTAATTGATATCTTTTAAAAGGGCATGAAGGTTGGTGGACAGGGAATGAGGCATGGATCTAGGAATAATTGTGTGTGGCACTGTGATCAAAACACATTGTTCAAAGTTCCCAAAGAACTAATATTTAGAAAATAATAATAATTTAAAGTTGAAATCTCACCACAGCTATAATTTCCCACCTTTCTGGAGCTTTGTATCCCTAAGATTTTTGTAGTAGTGTCTATTCAGCCATTTTTAAAATGTTTTATTTTGAGAGTGTTTTTATGTATGTTTACAAACATTGCCATTATGGAAAAAATGTCCTAAAAAAGGAGGGAAAACAAACTAAAAGAAATGTTGCCTGGTGCCCCATCTTGCCGATTATTATTTTTTTAATTAAGAAATTTTTTCATTCATTTTACATACCAAAGATACCCCTCTTCCCTTGTCCCGCACCCCCAGCCTCCCACCCAACCCATCCGCACCCCACCCCCACAAGAAGGCAAGGCCTTCCATGGGGAGGCACATCCAGTAGAGGCAAGTCCAAGCCCTTCCCCCAGCCTCAAGGCTGCACGAGGTGTCCCATCATAGGTAGTGGTCTCCAAAAATCCCCTCATGCACCAGGGATGGATTCTGATTCTACTGCCAGGGGGCCCCCCAAGCATATCAAGCTGTCTCACCATGCACAGGGCCTAGTCCAGTCCCATGCAGGCTCCACAGCCATTGATCCAACTTTTATGAGTTTCCACTAGTTTGGTTTGGTCATCTCTGCAGGTTTCCCCATCATGATCCTGATGCACTTGCTCATAGAATCCTTCCTTTCTCTTCTCCTACTGGACTTCTGAAGCTCTGCCTGGTGTTTGGCTGTGGATCTCTGCATCTGCCTTCATTAGTCATTGGAGAAAAGTTCTGTGATGACAGTTAGGATATTCACCGATCTGATCACTGGGGCATGCCAGTTCAGTTCAGGCACCCCCTCCACTATTTCTAGTATTTTTTAAACCATAGTTAAAATATTAGTAACAGTGACATATGCTACTTTGGAATTAAAATTTTTATTCTTGAGGGAGTGGCAACATGGGATTTCACCAGACCTAAGAGAAGGAAGAAGAGAGGATATTCAAACATCAGTGGGCTGCTTAACTCCAAGCATCTGAGAATACTTACAGACAAGAACATGCCCCACTTTACTTGTATCCCAATTGAGCAGTGAAGTCCCCAGAGTAAACAGAAACATAACAATCTGAACATAAGGACCAAAAAGAAATGTTTAAATAATGGGAAATTGGATTCAAGAGATTCAGAAGAGAAAGGAAGAATGAAGTATATCGTATGCTCCTGAAATCCAGGAGAGTGAGTCAGAGAATATTGGATCAGTGTGTGTGTTATGGACTAGCATGCAGGTGGGAGAGTGCTCACTTAGCATGCATGAAATCCTTGGTTGGGCCTATAGCATCTCATAAACTCAGTGTGGTGTCAAAGCTGTAACCTCAGTACCTGGGAAGCGGAGGGAAGCAGGTCAGAAGTTTAAGGCCATCTTCCCCATGTTGCCTGTCTTCCAAAAATCAAATGTCAGATGAAGTCATTGCTGACTTCAATGAGACCCCCATAGAACGTGGCCGGATGCTGGGTTACAGCAGGTGGGGAGCACGGAAGTGGAGTGTGGCATCATTCCTCCAGAAGGTTCCATTGAGAGCATGAATGGAAATGTTATTTGCTGAGAGTAAGATCACAGACCTGGGGAACCCAAATCAGAGAATGGGGGGATTAGAGAGAAGATGGGAGATGTAATGGATAAGGGAGAAACTTCATTTGTTGCTGTAAGAATGGACTGTGGATTCAGAATGTGCTGTCCTGCAGTGAGCGCTAATGGACCATTTAGTATGCTCTCCTTAGAAGAGAAAGTTCTTTCTTCCATATGCCACCTCATTTATTGCTTCATCCATACTGTAGCATCTCCAGCATTAACGCAGAAAGTCTGAGAGAAACAGCCACTTGGACACACAGGAGCCTGTGTGGTAGAGGGCAGAGGTCCCTTGGTTTTAACAAAATAAGTGTCTGCACTGATCTCTCCAGAAAGCTGCAGGAAACTTTCGGTTTAGTTGAACGGGGCTACAGACACTTCAAAAATGATGTGAGGAATCCTTTTAAGACAATTTCATTAGACCTGTTTGATCTTGGGACCTTCCTAGAGCAAATGCATTCCTACATTTGTACCAATTACCAGGCCCTGACTTGAGTAACTGTGATGCATTCCACGGCCCAACAAAATTGTCTTTAATCTGCCCTTGGAAATGTACCAAAGCACTACAAAGACCCAAAAGGGAATTAAATTATCTTCACATTGCAGGGTAGACCAAAGGAGGAGCTGAGAAATGCCATGTTTACAATGCCCATTCTTTGGAATACTAGTCTGGCCTAGAATTGCACACTGTGGGGTTTCTTTGCATTTTTTTAGGATAATCTCTATGACATTTAGATGCACTTTTAGCCCGCAGATACTTTTCTTTTTCTTTGAGCATCTCATATCATTACAGGCTACAGACCTCTGCCACTCAAAGCGTCATACTAAATAACCTTGCCTTCCCACTCCCCCTTGTAAACCTGCCACGAATCCTATCGACACAGTTCTCCTCTGCCCACAAGATAATGAGCTGGCATGTGGAGGAAGGATCAAAGTCAAGCAGGAGAGGATGGTTTTGAAGGCATCACTTCACTTCCCATTGATTCCATTTCCAGAAGCCAATCTCCTCTCCCTGACAAGCCCGAGTGTGCTATCACCGAAGCTCTTGCTTATCAGGCAGTGAAGTGTCTCCCCCGCACACAGGAGGAGCGCATTTCCATCAGAGGCGAAGAGAATTGCAGTCTCTCTGCAATAAAGGATGGAGACAAAGAGCAGCAAAGAAATCCACTGGACCTGTAAAGCGGAACACGCGTACGTGGACACGGATGTGTGCCCCGTGAGACTATAGAGTGGAGACCCGTGTGATAGAAACAGCAGAGAGCTTGCCACGCTGACCCCTGAAATCCACATACTTGGGGACCGAGGAGACGGGTCAGTCTTTAAAGATTCACTGTGCGAGCATGGGAACCTGAGTCTGATGTCCAGAACCCACAGAAAAAGCCAGGTGCGGAGGCACATGTGTGTAATCTCACTGCTGGAGAGGAAGCGACAAGAGACCTCCTCATCTCTTGATGGCCAGCAATATAGCCAATAAAGCTGTAGGTCGGTGAGCGATGTTGTCTCACCAAATAAGGTGGGGAATGATTGAGGAAGACACTCAATATCAACCCTTAGCCTACACGTGCATGCACATGTACACAAACACACACCCGCACACACAAACTGTTAGCATGCGGACCCACCCCTGGTCTGCTCAACACCCTGACAACCTTGTCTTACATAAAGTCCACTTTAAAGGGACCCCCCCCCTCTTTTTCCTCTGTGCACGTGATGAAGTAGGTGGTGCCTCCCTTCTTCTTCTTCCTCTTTCTCTTTCTCTTCTTCTTCTTCTTCTTCTCCTCTCCTCAGGCCCTGCCTGTTTTCTCTTTCTTCCCCTCTCCCCTCCCTCCTTAATAAAACTTTCCACATGGGTGCTGTGTCTGCATGGTTTGAGTGACTTTCCTCTGTTCCCCTTGGCTCCACCCTCTTAAAATACAACCCAAACACATGCATGCACACGTAAGGAATTCCACATTTGGGAGGGTGAAAGAAACTACCACTGGATTATAGCTTATTTTGCAAATCTTCCTAAGTACACTCACATTGGTAATAAATGTCAGCCCGCTTTTGATTCATCGTGCTAACCCAAGGAGCAGAAGTATAACCAAGACCCATCAATTATATTTTAAAATTTGTATTGAAAGTATATATTTTTAGAAGGAAAGTAGCCTGGTAATCTCAAATGATAAAACATTCCAAACAAAAGAATGAAGTTGTAGGCCCGCACCCGACTGATGAACTTGATAGGCGCTAATGCCAAAAGAGAGGGCTCCCATCCGAACTTGAAGGATCCCAGCTGTAGAAACCAAGAGCAAGAAAGGATAAAAAGGTGCGTGCTCCTGAATGCTCTCATCTCAGTGTGGGAAGGGCTAATGTGTTCATGAGAACGACCCCCAGTCACAAAGGAAGATGCAATTAGAAGAGAATGGAGGGCTGGATAGATGGCTCCATCAGCAATGTGCTCACTGAGGACTTGAGTTCAATCCTCAGAACAGATGTGAAACTACTAGATGTGAAGCCTGACCTTGTCAACTCTGCATTCAGGAGGTGGAGACAGGTGAATCCTTAGGCTTCACTGGCCGGCCAGCCTAGCTGAATTGGTGACCACGGGCTCAATGAGAGACTCTATCTCAATACACAAGGTGAAAAGCTTCTGGAGAACACCATCCAGAGTTCACCTCTGGCCTATACACACACACACACACACACACACACACACACACACACACCCTCATGCACATAGAAGGACACCAACAGAAATGCACAAGCCTGGTGTGTGCAGTAGGGAACAAGAGATCATGTCTTTTGTTTCTTTGTTTGGTTGGGTTTTTTTGTTTGTTTGTTTGTTTTTCAAGACAGGGTTTCTCTCTGTAACAGCTCTGACTGTCTTGGAACTCACTCCGTAGACCAGGCTGTCCTCGAACTCACTGAGATCCGCCTGCCTCGGCCTCCCAAGTGCTGGGATTAAAGGCGTGCGCCACCACCACACGGCAAGAAACCATGCCCTAAACAAGGTGAAAGGGGAGAGAGCACACCTGAGCCTGTCCTTTCACCTCCACATGTACTACATGGTACACCCATACACACTCATATAAACAGACAGGGATGTACACACATACACACACAAACATACACACCCATATATACAGATGAGGATGTACAAACAAACACACACACACACACACACACACACACAGAGTGAGAGAGAGAGGGAATCTGGCAGCACACCACGCCTGCCTGCTCAACAGACTCTCATTCTTATTTCGGCACTAAAGCAAATGACCTGTGCCTCGGAGAGATTATCTGTCCCATCACTCACTTTCTCCCCCGCCCCATTTCATACTTTCCAGGAAGGCACAAGAAACAATTAAACTTCTGGTTTCAAGCGGTTTTCCTGCTGCCTTCAGGGCTCTATGTGAAGCAAACACAGAGAGTTGGGACAAGAAGTCAGCAAAGTCCTTAATTAAGGAGAGTTGGTAATCACAGCAGCAAACATTTGGAAATAAGGTTTGATATGTATTTTGTTGCCAAGAAACTGCCTGGAGGAGCTGAGTACCTCCTGCTGTTTTAAAACATACCTTAGAAAAGTCTAACTCACCTAGATAATATTAAAAGAGATGGAGAGGAAATTGATGTCCATTGAATTACTCATTGGATTATGTTATTCCCCCAAAAGACGATAAAACTAGTCGGACAAAACACTATGTATGAGATATGTCTACTCTCGGCGACCCTTGTAATTGTCTCTGTCTGTATGGGGAGTTCATTCCATGTAGTGAACTTCCTGAAGATAGGAAACTTAGATTTCAAGGCTCTCGTGCACATTTACAGGATTATTTTCAATCATTTTACTCCAATAACTTGGCATCGTATTCTTACTACCAACTGCAAATGTTTTAGCAACTCTGAAAATGTCATTTTGTTCTCCTTTATCAAGTCCCTTCAGAGAAATGAATATGCCATCGTCTGATGCTTAAAATGTTTTCTTCCTTTTACTGCTGTTAGTGTTTACTGCACAGTAAAGTAATTACGCATTTATGTTTATAGCCTACCAGTAGAAAACATATTTAATGTTTATTAGTATATATTAATTGTACAAAATAGTGGGTTTTATCACCCATAAAGAAGAATGAACCTAGGACATTTGCAGAAAAAAAAAAAAATGAATGGAACTGGAGATCACTATGTTAAGTGAAATAAGCCGGACTCACAAAGTTAAATATCGAAAGCTTTCTCTTAGCATACTCTAGAGAGACTCTAGACTTAAGAAAAGAAAAGACGTGAAAGTAGATGTGCCGGGCGGTGGTGGCACACGCCTTTAATCCCAGCACTTGGGAGGCAGAGGCAGGCAGATCTCTGTGAGTTCAAGGCCAGCCTGGGCTACAGAGTGAGTTCCAGGACAGGCTCCAAAGCTGCACAGAGAAACCCTGTCTCAAAAAAAACCAAAAAAAGAAAGAAAGAAAGTAGATGCAGAACTTTTCAGAAAAAGGAGGAAGAAGAAGCAGAAGGAGGTAGAAACAAGGGAGGGCTGTTAGGGGGTGAGTATGATCAAGCTATGTTTATATACATGTATGAAAGCAAATTTTAACTGAGAAATGATCTTAAATTTTCCTTACATCCATAACCCCGTTACTAATACTGTTACCTGACATGTAATAGATTTTCATAGGCTTTAAATTAAACGTGTGAGTTAATGAATGACTCCCCCTCATACTCCAGGTTCACATATACAAACGCACGTTTAATGTTTCTACTGGAGTATCCGCTAGATACCCCAATCTATAATCCACGTAAGACGTTTTAATTTTCTTTCCCACAAATCTTCCGATTTAGTCTTTTTTTTTTTCTCTTAGAAAATGACCACATGATTACACACCATGGCTACTGCCAAAAAAGCACTTGACTCTACCACAGGGAACTGTTCCCAGTCCCATAATCAGTCTGTCACCAGTCAGCTGGCTGAGGGTTCTTCTGCTCTGCCTGAAAAGCAGTCATGGGCAGACAAGAAGTTCTTCAATTGCTAGCTTGTAACAGCTCTCATTTGACAGCAGTGAGCGGAGGGAGCAGGCTGCCAGAGCAGCGGTAAGTGCCCCTCTCTAGTGTCCCTCAGCAAGCCTCGGGTATCAGGACCCTTAGCCCTTGGAAGTGACTGAGGTTTCAGTTCTCAGCCTGGGATCTGAGACCCTTGGCACCAGCGTCTTGAGCTCTCTGGACCCCTGCAGGATCCTCTTCTCCAGCTCCTTGGGGCCTTTTATCCGCTTGCCATATTCTTGCTTCCTTCTACTTCTCTTCTCTGTGACTATTCTTGAACTGCTCCATGACTTCTTCCGTTGTCAGGCTGCTAGCTGTTTAACCCTTTCCGCAACTGACTGGCAGCTCCTTGGATGACTCGAGGTCCCTACTTCTGTTACAAATGAGTTTGGGTGCCAGGCGGGGAAATCGCCACCCTTGAGAGCCAGAGCCTTCAGTGGACAGTTGGGAAACAGGAACAGAGCACAGCCAGGATCACTCAGGCATTTGCTAATGGGAGCTCAGCCTGTGGACAGTCTCGTTGCACGTGATCTGCCACCAAATACCGTTATGTGATCACGCTCTGTGCTTGGAAGCCAGGAACTGAGATGGGAAACTGAGCCCCAGTCGCAAGCTAGGCTGTTCAGAAGTCGAGCATATGGAATTGCAGATGGGCAGGAGCCACTGGGACACCTCTGAAGCTTCTGGGTCTTGTCACCTCCTCTACCCGTCACCTCTGTTATCTCTGTGCTTCTTTCTTTCGGCTACCTGCTCAGCGGCACTTCTATAAGCAGGCAAGAAAGACCGCTTGAGAGAAGACCTTATTAGGACTGATGGAGGGACAGCAGAGAGAGCAAGCACAGGCCACCACCCCAAGCAGACCCAGGAATCAGCCCAAACATACTGCTTACATGGCCCAAGAGGGGGTTTCGGACCAATCACAGTCACTTGTTTGAACTAATTAAAGCCTTAGCACCCATCAAAGCAGTCTCATAGAGAGGTGGAAGTGCCCTCTCTGTTCAAGTTGCAAGATCACCCACCCAGCGTTCATCAGGGCGTGCGACAGTGAGACAGACATCTGCTGTAAACTGTTTCAAGCAGGCCTGGCTGTGCTGTGTTTCTGGGAGCCAAGACAATCATCTACATCCTCTATGGAGTTGTCTCAAGGGACACACAGTGTTGACAATGGGTGGTGCGGGCACTGGCTGTTAGGTTGACAGTCCTTTGCTTCAGGCAATTCAAGCAGTTCAATATCTGCCAACTTTAAAATATCTGGACCCCAACATCTTAGCATGTTTATTTACAAGAAAGATGAACATCAGGGGTTCTTACAAACACATATTAGAAAAACACTGGCAAGGATCTTGATAGACTTTTTTAAAGTCATGTTTAACACCTGCCAGTTCCCAGAGAGAGGTGCATTCCCCTTGTGTGTGTCACACCCAACATTGTATTTGCCCGTGTCCAGAGTGTGGCACATACTGTCTACTTGTCTTCATTTCTGCCACCATCATGCTAATACCAACAACATGAGGATCCTGATGACCTCCTTCCCGTCTAGCTGGATTCTGCATCTGAAGATTCTCTTAAGTGAAGAAGTCATAGGATGCTACCAGTGTGCCTTCTGTATTGATCACTCTGATACTTTTCTTTTCCTCAGGGTGCACTTCCCTCTGTCTGCTCCAGTCTCCCTGGCTTCAGAGCTCCTCAGGCCCAGTTTGTCCCATCATGCTACATTATTCACAAATTGTTTCCTTTACATAAATTATTGTCCCTGGAAATTTGCTTGTGTAAAGTTCCTTTTTATCAGTACAGTTTCAACTCGAATCCCATGTTGACATATTTCTGAGCTCCTAGCATAAGGCAGCCAGAGATTAGTCTTCATACTGCCTGGCTCTCTGTTATTTACATTTTAAGAAAACAGTGAGTTTGTAGTTATTTTACATTCACCTACTTGTTTTCTTACCCTGGTCTTTATTTTTCACTGCTAAATTTCCAAGGCCTTCAGTATAAGTCCTCGTACAGGAAATACGTTCAGCAAATGGGCTTTGAGAACAACTTAGGTCCTTGAACACAAGAAGAAACCAATTCCATGAATTTATAAATGAGTTTGTGAACAAATGCATAAAGGATTTTAATTTTTTGAAATTTATATTATCTTAAATGAATATATTGGTAATAATATGAAATATTCATTTTACTAACCTTGAGGTCTCTAATTTTGCAACTTTTATATAACAACTGTAATTAATAGTTTGATTAAAAATCTATATTGTAAGTGTAAGAAAATTAAGAAAACCCCTAGGCATACTGTTTCCACTGTCATATTTCATGAGTAAATAAAATATGCTGCTGCATTAATTCGTTCTGTTCATCTTGCCTCTCTTCTCTACAAAATGCCTCTAGTGTTATGGAGTTCCTTCTGCCTTCAGAAGAGAGTATTATAACCCAATTCAAACTTTTCAAATAGTATGAGAAGTCATATAATTATTAAGAAAAGAACATCCCAAGTCCACAAAACTGTATTTGATAAGCCTATTGAACATGTAAGAAATAAATAATATATATTTTATGCAAATTATACTAGAATATTTTGGACGAAGAAAACCTCGCAACTCTGATGAAGCCAGTATTAGCCTAATATCAAGTTTCAAGAAAAGTAATATTTTAAAAGGAAACCGACAGTATTTCTCATGAACAAAGATAAAAGTTCTACATTGGCTTTTCTTTCTTCCTTTCTTTCTTTCTCTCTTTCTTTCTTTCTTTCTTTCTTTCTTTCTTTCCTTCTTTCTTTCTTTTTGTTGATAATTTGATACAAACTAGAGTTATCTGTAAGAAAATACCTTTATAATACCAGCCCATAGGCAAGCCTGTGGGCATTTTCTTGATTGACAGTTGATGTGGGAGGGACAATCCCATTGTAGGTGGTCCTACCCATGGGTGATGGCCTTAGCACTATAGGAAAACAGATTGAGTAGTCCAGGAGAACCAAGCCAGTAAGCAGCACTCCTCCAGTGTCTCAGTTCAGTTCCTGCCTCTGGGTTCCTGTCTTGACTTCCCTCAATAATGAACTACAGATGAACCAAAATGAAATAAATCCTTTCCTCTTCAATTTGCTTGTGGTCATGGTAGTTATCACAGAAAGAGAAACCCTAATTAAGACAAGCTCTTAGTAAAATGTCAGAAGATTGAATTCACCAAAATATTAATTAATGAAAAAGGCACCATAGCCAAGGAGAGTTTATCTCAGTTGGAAGAGGTAACCTTAAACTGGAGATAAGTTAATATGAATCCTTATATTAACTATATCAACAAAATTTTTTAAAATCTCATTAGTCAGAGAAAAGGCATTAGACATAGATCCAAAACCAGTCTTTATTTTTAAAAATATAATTCTCAGCATTCTGGAAATAAAATCTGGTTTTCCAACGTGATAAACAAGGCCTATAATTAACCACAGCTAACAGTCTTAACCTTTAAGTCTGGATTCACATCCTTAGGTCAAGAATAAGGCAAGTGACACACTTCCTCCAATCAGGCTGCACTCTTAATCCTCAAATAGTGCCGCTCCCTGATGACAAAGCACTCAACTATATGAGCTTATGGCAGTCATTCTCATTCAACCACCACCATAATATTGATGTGAAGTTAGGTAAATAAGTTCATGCAACAAAAGAGTCTAGAAAAAGAGCTCCATATTGGACTGATTATAACCTTTATCATCAAGCTAGCTAGACTTAGAATCACATAGGAGACATGTTTCTGGATGTGTCTTTGGGGATGTTGCCAGAGAGGAGTAACCGATGAGAGAAAACTTACCCTGAGTGTGAGTAGCACCATTTTATGGACTGAGGATTTAGATGGAGCAAGAAGAAGCAGGAGAAAGTGAACAGAGCTTCTGCACCCATCTCTTTCTGCTTCCTGGTCTACCAACATAGGAACTTGCAGCCTTATCCTCTGGTCACAACAGTCACAGCCATCACAGCAACAGATGATAGAGTATTCCCTAATACTGTGGACTAGAACAAGCGCTCTCTCCCTCATGGGGATTTTTGCCAGAAATTTGAATATAGAGATGAGAAAATTAACTAATACAATAGGTGTATATCTATTATATATGCATGTAATACTTATATATAAATATAAATATGTATATTTATACAAATACAAATATATATATAATTGATTTTTTAAAAGGAGAGATGCTAGTATAATTTAGTATATCAATGTGTTTTCAACACTTAAAATGGTTGTGTTCCCATAGAACATAAAATGAATTTGATACATACTTTATACTATAAATGAAAATTCATTCTAAACAGATCATAGCTTATTTGTGGAACTGAGTGGTGCAGATCACCTACAAGAAAATGTCAGAGAAAGATTTTGTTACTTGACATGAAAAAGAAAGCCTATATCTAAGTGTTCTCATGGTAAGTTCTTTTTAGTGAGGAACAACTCTGTTTTTATAGAATAAGCAAATATCAATCAAAAATAAATCATTGGAAATAATTTTGTATAGTGTTAATCACTCTTCTCTGAGGGTTTCTAACTATTTTCCAATTCATTATCACTACTGGATTAAAGCTAGTTTCAAGTATACTAAATAAGAGAAAGAACTTGTTTGTTGAGAAGAATAAAGTCAAATGTCTTCCAATGGCTACTGCTATGGTTATTTTGATTCGCTATACCTTCTCTTCTTGTCCATGTACCCACTTTGATTCACAGCTTCTCCAGATGAGAACTACCACAGCTAGGCAACCTCATTCTGTGACGTTTCCTGAGAAAACCCAGAGATACTTCATTTTCCAAATCCATAAGAAATGTCACTGAGTGACACCAACATCACCAAGACACTTTCTGTCTGGTGATAGAAAATAAGGTTACAGAGCTGCTATCAGGACATGATAAAAACTTAAAATAAATAGAGACCAGCTGGGAGTGTTTAATTATGGGAAAGCAGGTGGCCACAATTATAGAAGTAAGTAACAAGGTCTGAATGGCAGCCAAG
The DNA here is from genome assembly GCA_902168425.1 of Peromyscus attwateri. Lineage (NCBI taxonomy): Eukaryota > Metazoa > Chordata > Mammalia > Rodentia > Cricetidae > Peromyscus > Peromyscus attwateri. Next base: position 38,709 of record CABHPP010146074.1, on the reverse strand, counting down.
GGCTGGGGGAAAGGGCTGACTTTTAGAGACGTGTGGGATAGTTATACAGCATATAGTAGCCCATGGGCAAGATGGGTACCCCCAGGAGTTATTACTCACTCTATACAATAATGCAATAAGGCTGGATGATTAAGACGTTGAGGACAGCCATCACACTGGAAACCATAACCCTTCCCAGTTTCCAGATCTGAGTTATAGTCTGGATGCTATAACAGACTGGCTAAAGGGGAGGTGGGATCCTCCGGAAGAACTCCAAAATACTACACGGTAGCTCTTCAATCAGTCCTTCCTCAATGAAAACTCCAAGCATTGTTGAAAATTCCTGTACAGTGGGGAGAAGGTAACACTCAGACATTAGAAAATAGAATGGACACCAGATCCAAGTTGATGCCAATGCACTTGCCAGAAATTTACTGTTGGAATGAGGAGCTATGGGGCCAACCAGCAATTGCTCATCCAGATTCAGCTTACAGTGGGCCTTGTGAGCTCTGCAGTTGTCCACCGAACTAAAGGAACACTTAGAAATGCTGAGGTTTACTCAGTGGCAGAATAGCTTTACCAGTTCCTTTGTGTACAGTTTGTTTGTCGTTTGTTTGTTTGTTTGTTTCTAAGGACTTTCAGAATAGCGAAGGAGGACTACAATTTCTCGCCTCCCCAACCTGGACGAAATGATAAGTACAAACAAAATTGTGTCTAGGCTAGAGGCAAAATTGCTGTCATTCTTAATCAGTGACGCTGGGGTAATGATTCTTGCCCTACCTTCCTTCAATTCACAATCTTGTCCTTTTCAGAAATATGGTGCTGTAGCTGCTATGAAATTTTCATAGCAAATTTTTGGGAGAAATCAGCACAGCCTCAGAATGCAGTGCACAGCTGCTTATTTAGGGAATAAATTTATTTCTCATAACTTTGGGGGATCCAGGACCAGAATCATGACCAGAAGTAGATTGTCTTCTCATTGTATAGACAACATTGTGTAGGGCAATTCCATATAGTCTGCCACAACAGAGATGGAAGAGACTGGAAATCGTGTGACTACCTTACAAATGTTCATGATGGTATGTCATCTCAAGACCTTCATTTTGGTTTCACTAGATGAGAAAGAAAGAGCAATGGACGGGAGTGTTTGTTCCATGTGCTGGGTAGGTTCAAACATCCACATTGAGCGAAGACTTTAAGGTCATGCTGATTTACAGGATGCTCCAGTATCCCTAACAAAAGGAACATGTATATCCTACCACTAACAACTAAGGTCTATTAATCCAGACTGCTGGTAGGCTTGAATTGAGTCCGTAGTAGTAACTGACTTTGCAATAAGTCCAAGCCACAGAACAAACATCTTACATTTAGACTGAAATGACACTGTTGTTTTCTGTCTTACATTAATTACTGGTTGGTCAATGATTTTTTTCCCATGTCAATACCAATGGGAGGTGTGGAGAAAGGGAATATTGTAATTTAAAAAACTCATCTTCCCACTTTTCCTTCACTCATCATATTTGGTTCTCTTGAGCTTTGAGGAAGGCTTATCCCTTCACGCTAGAACACAACCAACTTCTATTCCCCAAGAGGTCTGTAATACTAAATACATAGCCACACCAAAGGGTAAAAAAATATCAACCAAACATTTAAGGTATCCCCGTACCAAAAGTTAAATTTATTTACTATTTAATAAATTTTCAGTGCCAATGTTCAAGTGTGGTTACATCAACCTTTCTTCTGCTTCTGTGCCTTTCCAGGTTTGGAACAGCAAAAACAGTGTCTCATTTTTATCTTTGTTTGCAGCCCTGGCAATCTGATCTATATTATTCAAACACACTTCTGAAGACTCAGAATTCTGAAAATTCTGTCAGCTTCTGAAAATACAAAAAGAGTTCAATTCATGCATGGGTGCCTATATATGTTTATGTATGCACATATAGATGTGTATACATTTTCAATTTTCTTTCTAGGAGTGGCATACTACTACCCTAAGTATCATATTGCCAAGAAATAAGGACCAAAATAATAAACAACAGCAACAGAACAATAAATGCTAATTAAGTATAGGCTATAAGCTTGAATTCTGGCACTATTTCAATTTTCAGTTCTTTGTTTATGATTCATATAATATTTTCCTTTAGATAAATTAATTAGTTGAATGTGTCAAGCTAGTTAAACTCACACTAAATATTTTTCCCAAGAGAACCAAGTTGAAACCGGGTGCTATTAAAACCTTCAAGTGAACAAAATCTGTCTTTAACAAGTCACACATTATTAATTGGAACTGGGTAGAGAGGCATATTTTTGGATGCTTGCCGAGAATAATTATGGGACTTCTTTTTTTTTTTTTAATTGTAACAAGATGAGTTAATCAAGGAAAACTCATCCGGCTTCCTTTGCCTGAAACTTGGGAGTCTCGGCTATTAACCAACTCACCTGCTCAGTTTCAGGTAGAATTGAAAAAGCAAAAGGGGACTGAGGTCATTCTTAGGTTACAGTTAGCCCCTGAGCTCTTTGCTTAATTTCTTCATTTTAAATACACATAATATTTGATAACTAGGAAGATAATATGAACCCACCTACCTATATAAGTATATAGTAAGAGGAGAAGCAGCATTATGAAATATTTATTCCCAGGATGGCTAAAACTTGCCAAAAAATGTATTGATTACTCAGTACATTTTATTAATTTTCACTGTACTGTATATTTTAATAACACATTTTGATGTAACAAAATTGATACAAATTTTAAAATAAGAATAATCTCAAAAGAAGCGAGTCATTGTGGAGAAGCACTGATGGTCTGTGGAAGGGATGTGTGAGACCTTTTTGAATTCATACTTGCTTAGCATCCACTCTTTCTCTCATCGTTGTTTTGGTGATTGACAGAAACGACTTCCCTGCATAGCCCGTAGTCATCTCAACCTCCTACACCTTGATTAGAGTCTCGGGTTCAAGATTTGTAATCTTGGGATGTCCCATGTAAACACAGGTAAATTTGTCCATTGAAGCAGTCCCTAGTCTTGATTCTATAGGAGCTCAGTGTTCTGGTCTTCCAGTTGCCCTTCTGTATTCATTGACTTTTGTTGCTATAGCAAAATACCCTACAGAACACAAGGAAGGAGAACGTGTTTTGAGTCACAGTTTTGGAGGTTCTGTGTGGTGATGCATCAGATAAAGCTTGCCTGAGGATCAGAGGACAGAGCCAGCCACTAGATTAGACATAGAGGCCAGGCAGTGGTGGCACACACCCATAATCCTATCACTCGGGAGGCAGAGATCCCTCTGGATCTCTGTGAGTTCAAAGCCACCCTAGACTACATGAGATTGACTCAGTCTAGGAGAGAAACAGAGCCAGGCAGTGGTGACACACACCTTTAATCCCAGTACTTGGGAATCACATACCTTTGCTAGCAGTACTGAGGAAGCACACACAACATTAATCCCAGTGCTAGGAAGGAAGTGAAATGGCTGGGCGGAGAAAGGCACATAAGCTGTGAGGAGACAGGAACGAGAGCCTTTTGGCTGAGGACTCAGAGGCGTTCAGTCAGAGGATTTGTGGAGATATCAATTCAGCCTGAGGATTTGGTAGTCGTGAGAAGTAGCTGTGACTTGTTCCTTTGTCTCTCTGATCTCTCAACATTTACCCCAATATCTGGCTCCAGGTTTTTTTTTTATTATAAGACCATTTAGGTTTCGAGCAACAGTTCTGCTCTATGGTGATTTGGCTCCATCTTTCTTGTCTTGTGCTGATGAAAAGTCATGAAAGAGGGAGTATGCAGGGTCATAATTCTTCCTATAACCTGTAGTGCCTAGCAAACAGGGAGAGAGACTGAATGGCAGAGAGATATAAGGGGGTGTTCCCAGCAACCTCATCTTCTAAGTGTCCATTCAGTCACAAATGAATCAATGGATGAATGAATGAAGTCAGAGCCCTGGTGATCCAGTCACCTCTCAATAGCCCATCACTGACAATCAAACCCTTGGCAAATTAATCTCTGGGGATGTTTGCAGATTCAAAACACTTTTCCATTAACCTTCTCATTACCCAGATGAGTGATGCCCTCTTTTGCCTATATGTGATGGAGTCCACAAGACTCTGATTGAATGCTGGAGTATTCATCCTCTCTGCTCTCACTCACCAAACCAACTCGGGGATTTTGATTTAATACTAGTTAGGGATGGCCAATTTCAGCTTACCAAAGCCAACACAGAACGTAAGTAGTTCTTAAAAAGAGCATAAGGGAGATGCAGAGGGGGCAGCTAATACCGACTTCACTAATTTCCACTGGTCTCCTGAAAACATGGCTAAACACAGACCTGTTTTACTTAAACCAAACTTCTTTCTTCCTATTGTATAACATAGCTAACAGAGGCAAACCAACCATTTTGGTACAATTCCATTTGGTATTTGACAAGGTTTTTAGCCCACCTATGGCTTAGTTTTCTTATCTGACAACTGTGATGCATAACATAAAATAGGTCATACTATAAATATCTGGAGGTATACCCACTGTTAATGCTGTCGCTGAAGCTGGGTCAAGATGAAGTCTGTCGTCCTTCTTTGGGGAGTCTTTAGTAGACCCTGAGGAGATGGGCAACAGCTGACTTCCCTTCGCTATCTCTTCTCACTTGGTCTGCTGAGTTGAGAAGGAGATCTACTTCACTGAAGACTGCATGTTTGCTTAGCACCAGAATGTGGGCAAACCAAATGTGAATGCACGGAATCGAACACAAGGGAGATGAGGTGTCAAATCTAATAGAAAAGACATTTGGATGGGGAAGAAACATAAATAACATCTCCATCTGCATAGATGAGATTTTAAGTAAGCCTTTAAAAATGCTTCCGAAATTTTATCCTCTCTCCACATCAGAAGATCATGAAAGATAAAAGGACAAGCTAGCAATTTACAAGAACAGGCCACCAGTTCTGGAGGGCCTTGATGATTCTATTAACACAGGCTTTGAAGTTGCTTACCATAAGGCACATGTGTTGTCTATACATAGAGCTTACGGTTGGCAAATATTCCAATAAAATTTATTTTGTGAATACTAGGAGGGAAGCCTAGAGATGTATTAAAATAGCAAGATATTTTCAGACCTTAGAGTGGTGGTACACACCTATAATTCTAGCTCTCAGAAGACTGAGGCAGAGGATTGCCATGATTTGAGCCATCTTGATTTATATAGTGAATTCTAGACCAGCCTGAGCTACATAGTTAGACCCTATCTTAACGTCAAACAATATAACATAATATATGCATATACGTAATAATCTTACTGTATTAAAAATGTTAATATAATCCAAGCAATAAAGTCTTTGTACAATCATGTCTCTTTAAGGGGTATGTTATTAAAACTGTGGGATGTTTGCATATCACATCAACTTGTTTAATTAAATATGCCATGATTTTCAAATATTAATTTTTTTTTCTTTCAGGACAAAAAGTCAAATGACAGAAACTGTTGGTTACCATGGATTGAGAAAAATCACAGCAAAACATCGTTGCAGAAAAAACAATATGCAGCTGTGTCTGACAGCTTTTGCATTATGATAAGACGCTAACAAATACGAAAGGGAGTTTCTGTATCTGCAGCACTCGTAGTATAAGGAAACAATCACATAAAACATTGGTGGAACGTAAATAGAGGCTTTAGGGATGAAACTTAAGATTTTCAATGTGTCGACTCTCTTCTAGCATCTGAAGTGATAAATATGCTAAATAATTAGATGCCATCATCACTTCACAATGCGCATATATAGCAAAGCATCATATTGTTCAACATAATCACACACATATTTTTTCTTCTATTGGAGTAGATTTTTTTTCATGCAAATATTCTGGGAATATGGTTTCCTCTTCTCTTACTCCTCCCAGGACCTCCCCTCTCTCCCTCCCATCCAAATGCACTCCCTTTCTTCTCTCATTAGAGAGCCAACAGGCATCTAAGGAATAAAAATAAAATAAAATAAACAAAAAAATTGAATATGGCAAAACAAGAAATAGAGACAAAGTAAAAGCACAAGAAATGCATCTAGATGCAGACACACACATTCACAGTCCCAGGCGTCCCCAAAAAACTCAAACTGGGAGATATAATATATACACTAAAGACCTGTAATGTAGAAAACCAAAACATAAAAGCATCCTGGCTTAATTATGAGACAAACAACCTCCAACAATGCCATTGAGTTCATATTTCTGTTGGCATCTACTGCTGGGCATGGGACCCACCCTGAAGAGTGACCTGTTTCCCCACAGCCAAACATTAGACGGAGTCTGGGGAATCCTGCAGATGGGGGGAAGAAAGGATTATAGGTGCCAGAGGGATCAAGGACACCACAAGAAAACCCACAGAATCGACTAATCTGGGCTCATAGGGACTTACAGAGACTGAACTGATCAAGCCTGCAAGGGACTGACCTGGGCACTCGGCATATATGTTACAATTGTGTAGCTTGCTCCTCTTGTGGATACCTAACACAGGGAACAGGGACTGTCTCTGACTCTGTTGCCTGCTTTGGGGACCCCTTTCCTCCTATGAGGTTGCCTTATCCAGCATTAATAGGAGAGGAGGGAGAGGTACTCAGTGTGACTGCAACTGGATATGCCATGTTTTGTTGATACTCATGGGAAATCTGTCCTTTCCTAAAGAAAAACAGAGGAGTGGGTTGGGGGATAGGAAGAGAGGAGGGTGGGAGGATGATGGAGAGGAAAGGAGGAAGGGATGTAAAATAAATAAAAAAAAAAACTCATTAAGAAAAGAAAAAAGAGTGATCTGTTTCACCAATGAGACTTCAGTGGAGAAAACTAACTTTTCATCTGCAAGTGGCTATCATTTGGAGTTAGCATCTGTTAGGAAGCTGGCTGTGTGTGTCCACTTCTGCTCCCGGCTCTAGGACCCCATCTGGTGCAGATCCGTGCAGGCCCTGTGCATGCTGCCACAGTCTCTGTGAGTTTATATGTGTTCCAACCCAGTTGTGTCTAAAAGGCCTATGATTCCTTGATGGCCTCCCCTCTGGCTCTTGCATTCTTCCTTGAGCCCTGGTGGGGGGAGCAATTTGTTGCATATGTCCCATTGAGGAGAGAGTGTTTCAAGGTCTCTCTCTATCTGGATATTGGCTGGCTATGGGTCTCTGTATTTTGTTCCCATGGGACGCAGGACGAAGCTTCCCTGATGATGGCTGAGCAAGGCACAGATCTATGAGTCTACAGAATGTCCTTAGGACCCATCTTATTGCTATGTTCCTTTAGTAGAACAGCAGGATTTGGTTTTACCCTAGGACCCTGAGCTATCTACTACCAGATTCTAGGCCACCCAAGCAACATCATATGGAGCGGGCCTTAATTCAAATCAGATACAGGGTGGTTGCTCCCACAAACTGTGTGCCACTATTGCTCCAGTATATCTTGCAGGCAGGTCACTCATACAGATGAAAGTGTTTGTAGCTGGGTTTGTGTTGACCTTTCTCCTTTGGTAGCATACAGAGTACCTTCCAGTACCATGCATACTAGTCCATAGGGGAAGCTCTAGGTGGGCACCAGATCAACTTCTCCATGATGAATGAGTTGGGTAGGTGTTGTCGTCAGCAGTAGGACCCGACAGTCAGTTTGCTGAGAGCAACCAATAGCCTTGGCAATAGCTAACCTGGGGTGTTTGGAGTTTCCTGGGACCCCTTTAGCCAACAACTCAGTTAGATTCAACCCATTTCCAGTATTGGAGCTTCATTTGGTGATGAGAGGTAGACAGTTGGGGCTCTCTCTTCCTGTTACTTGATTTCATTAAGATCACTTTCATATATGTATCTATTCTAGGAAGCTTCTATGGTATTAGGTTTCTATATGATTCCCCCCCCAATAGCCCTTAGTTTTAGCTATACCTTCCTGTATTCCTTCCCTTGTCCCCCTCTTCCCTCCACATCCCTATTTGATTTCCCATTCCAGTTCCCCCAACCCCTGTCCATTCATAACTATCTATTCTGTTTTCCTTTCCTAGGAAGATCCATTCCCCCTACTCCCTTACTCCCTACCTAATTTCTGTGGTTATATAGGTGGTAGCTTGCTTATCAATGACTTAACAGCTAACATCCACATATAAGTGAACACATATCATATTTGTCCTTTTGGGTCTGAGGAACCTCCCTCTGGATGTTTTTTCCTAGTTGCAGCCAGTTACCTGTGAATTTTATGATTTCATTTTTTAATGGCTGAGTAATATTCCACGGTGTAAATGTACCACATTTTCTTTATCCATTCATCTGTTGATGGACATCTAGGCTGTTTCTTATTTCTGGCTATTATGAATACAGCAGCAATGAACATGTTTGAGTAAGTGTCTCTGTAGTAGGATGAAATGTCTGTCGTTTTGGGTATATGCCCATGGCATAGCAGAATTGAGGTAGATTGATTCCCATATTTTCTGATGAGCCATCATTTGCGTAGTGATGTACAAGTCTTCACTCCCATCAGCAATGGGCGAATGCTCCTCTTGCTCCACATCCTCATCAGCATAAGCTGTCATTCGTTTTTATTGATTTTGGCCATTCTGATTAGTGTAACATGAAATCTCAAAGTAAGTTTGATTTGCATTCCTCTGATCACTAAGGATGTTGAACCTTTCTTTAAGCATTTCTCAGCCATTTAAGTTTCCTCTCATGAGAATTCTCTGTTTAGATCTGTACGCCATGTTTTAATTAGGTTATTTCGTGTTTTGATATTTAATTTTTAAAATTTTTTACATATTTTGGATATTAATCCCCTTTTGGATGTAGAGTTGGTAAAAATCTTTTCCCATTCCACATACTGTCACTTTGTCCAAATAATGGTGAGCTTTGCTGTGCAGTGTATTTTCAGTCCCATTTATTAATTGTTGCTCTTAGTGCCTAAGCTAATGGTGTTCTATACAGAAAGTCTTTTCCTGTGCCAAGGAGTTCAAAGATATCCCCCACTTTTTCTTCTTTTGGGTGGGTACACTGTATCTGACCTTATATTGAGGTCTTTGATCCATTTGGAGCTGAGTTTTGTAGAGGATGTGCCTTAGGATTTCTATTACTGTGAAGAGACACCATGACAACTTCAACTCTTATAAAGGAAAAACATTTAATTGGGGTGCCTTACATTTTCAGAAGTTTAGTCCATTCTCATCATGGTGCAACATGGTGGTGTACAGGCAGACATGGTGCTGGAGCAGTAGCTGAGAGTCCTGCATCTTGACCCACAGGCAGCAGGAAGTGGCCTGAGTGTCACACTGACTGTAGGCTGAGCAAAGGAGACCTCACAGCCCACACTCACAGTGACACACTTCCTCCTACACCAACAAAGCCACACCTCCTAATAGTGCCACTCCTTATGAGTTTATGGGGACCAACTACATTCCACCTACCACAGGATGATAAGTATGGATCTATTAGCATTATCTACATGTAGCCATCCAGTTTGACTGGCACCATTTATTGAAGAAATATACACATTTTTATTTTCCATTATACTTTAATAAAACTGGCTCAGAGAGTGAGGAGATGGCTTGAGGTACATAGTGCTTCCCACACAAGCATGAGAATCTCAGTTCAAATCCTCACAACCCATGTAAAATCCCAACATAGCAGTCCACATCTGTAATGCCAGTGCTCATGTGGCAAGATGGAAGGCAGAGACAGAGAAATCACCAGAATCCTAAGAGCAAATGCTGTGGTGAGCAACAAAAAAAAAAAAGTTGACATTATCTGAAACCTGGTGGTAGATAAGGACCAACATCTAACAGTGTCCTCTTACTTCTGCACATCCACATTTATTGTCATGTGCATACATGCCTACCCTCCCCCCCACACACACACACATATACAAACATACACACAAGTTAAAATAAATAAATAAAACTTAAAATCTGAGGAGGAAGATTGATGAAAACTGAAAATAACAAGCAAATGAAGTGCTTCCCATGTGTAGGTTGAAAACACACTGGATCCACGTGGACATGAGTCCATTTAGACATTATTTCAAACTGAAGAAGAGGAACACAAAAGTATCAAAGGAAATAATTTTTACAACAAGATACCTTCCTCTTTTGAGGAAGGAAATGAGTTGGCGTAACTAAGAGATTATCACAGGCTGCAGAGACCTGGGGAAGTATTTGCACTTATCAAAGCTGAACTTACAGCCACTGTTTAAATTTCATATCTGTTATGAGTCCAATGTCTTCTATTTTGAACTTACATTTTCAAATGCTAACAGCCTGTTGCCAACCTGAAATCTTAAGGTCACAATCATGTCTCCCCTTTACCACTCAAATAGTCTCCTAATCACTTCCCAGTTCCGCTTTGCATTCTCAGTATTTGCTGTACACCAGCTAGGATGGTCTTTTGAAAATATGGATCATATACAAACAGTGTTGCTAACTATAGTCTCCTACTCCAATTTACTCCTGTCCAAAAGCTTGAACACGGTATTGGAGACCAATATACCCTTTGTCAACACCACCAATACCAGGTGTCTCATATCCTTAAAGCACACATAACCTTCTCCCTCCGTCGCCAAAAACCTTCACAGCACCTTTGGCTGAGGAATTTTTTTCCCCCTATTATGTATTACAGTCCTTCTACCACATCATTTCCACAATCTCACCAGAGAATTGTTTTCTCCCACTTTGTAAAAACCTAAAGGAAAAAGAGCTCCCTCCCCTTTGCTGAATCTCAGTCTTTCCAGGCAGCTGTAGCCCTCAGACTGAGTGATTTGACAAGTCACAGCAAGGTGCTGCTCACGACACTGGAGACCTAGGAGTCCAAAGTTTTTGTGATCAGTTCCAGCTACCGGCTGCCTCCTCAGAGACTGTGTGTTCTGTGTCCTCATATGGCAGAAGGGTATGACACAGGTCTCTTGGGCATCTAATCTAAGTTCACCAGTCTCTTCAGAATGGTTTTGCCCCCATGACCTAATCACTCTCTAAATACTCTCTTTATCCCGATTGCAATCTGTTTCAATACACAAATTTTAGAGGATCCACAATTTCAAACCCTACCATCTTCCAGCTGTTTAGAAATATTTACCTAGAGTTATACAATGTCGTATATTTATGGCTTAGCTATCTGCCTGTATCTAATAAAGAATTTTCATGAGGAAGTGGTTTTTAGTCCTTTTGTTCAACTGAATATACACAGCAGTAGAATAATATAAACCTTCTAACTAAAATTGAAAAAAAATGTTTATTAAGTTCATTAGTCCAACAATAAATTCCAAATCTGGTTATCTTCAGATTATCATATAGTTCTTTCTAAATGGAGATCCCTGGGGAAATATTCAGGCTGATATATGATATTGGAGCCCCATAGAACTCTGACTTTTCCTTTGCTTCTGATTGCTCCTCTAATATATGAGCTGGGTAAGTGTGGAAATTCACTGTTGAATGGAAAAGGCTGTCATTCCCCTGACCTTCTACGTTTTAACCTCTGTAAGCCTACAATATATCAACAAGCAAGCCAGAGTGAGCATTCAAAGGAGATGGTGTAATGCTGAAGAGTTAGGTGACAGATACCAAGTCCTGTAAAGATGTGTTAGAAGAATCAGCACATTCCTATTTACTCTGGTCGGTTTCCTATTGGTCGTCAAGCTAATTCTATAGAATTCTACCTTTTCTGTGTTTTTTATCTGCAGTGGGTGTTGCCTCATGGCAGTATTAACTTCTGGGTCAAGATAACTCTATCCATTTTACTTTATTAATTTTGACTTGTAAACACAGACTTTATTGTCACATTTGAAACTACCTATGTTTGTTTTCCTCACCTATTGAATCTTAGGAAGAATTCTAAAGCTCAATTTTTTCTATGATTTTTTTTTCCTATGGCATGTGAACATATCACTAATTGGTTTTGCCTTCAGATTATCCCAATTTCTATTCAACATTCACATGGCACTTGGTTCAAGGAGTGGAGATAAGTATTTCTATGGTACAAAATAAATGTCTGAAATTAGTATCTAGATAAATAAGGTTTAAGGTATTTTGTATTCTTAAAAGCTAATTTCAGAAAACAAAAAAGATGAGACCTGACGAAAATATATGACGTATCACAGATGTTAGAGGGTGGAAATTGAAAGAAAATGTACAGCAGGAAAGGGAAATAAGAAATAAAGACAGGATATAGTTTTCCATAAAATGGCCCAAGGAAGTGTCACATAGAAGGGGCATTTTTGCTAAGCTCAAGAATGAAATGAAGGGTACAGACAAGGGGCAGGACAACAGGAGATGTACCTAAGCAGAGGATACTGCTAGTGCAAAATGGCCACAAAGGTATGAACCTGGTGTGTCTGGGAACAGAAGGAATGTCCCGTGGGAAAATGACAGTGGAAAAAAGAGGGGTAGGCGTCATGAACAGTGAATGGTGAGGACCAAGTAGCTCACGGCTAGGAACTTGGATCAAATTGCAAGGGAAATAAGATACCATCGGAAAGTTTGGAGTGAAGGATGGTGTGACCCATACGTTTTATAATGATGGCTTTGCTCGTTAGGATGAAGAGATCACACCATAAGGAAAAGATAAAAGTGAAGATATTGTGCAGGGGACTTTGGTAACACAATGGTGGCGTTGAAGATAGTCCTATCGTCAAAGAATGGACAAATTTTGAAAGTATAGTCAAACAAATACACTACAAGAACACTTGAGAGAAATGGATCAGAGGTTAAGGGTCACGTCAACTAAATAAATCGTGTTCTATTAATTTGTAATGGGAAATGATAAAAAGGTGGGCCAGATTGGACCATAGGAAGATTATTAGTTCAGTTTGTGCCATGTTAAATTTAAAATACACCTTGATATTTAAGTGAAGGTATTTGCAAGCTGCTAGACATGTACATCTGAGGCTCAAAGTAAAGGTATTCGATAGAGAGAGACAAATGTCAAAAATACAAATGACATTAAAAGTTATGAGCACAGAGCAGGGGAGATGCATCCATAGACACAGTGCTTACTATGTAAACATGAGGACTAGCTTATCATCCCCAGCACCCTGTGAAAAGACTGAGGATGGCAGTGGGTACCTGCCATCTGGGTGCTGGGGAAGCATGAACAGCAGATTCCTGGGGGTTGCTAGCTTCTTAATCAAGTTGAGTCATTAAGATCCAGGTTCACTGAGAGAGCCTCTCTCCACAAGACAAGGTGTGGAGCAATTGAAGAACAAATCTAGCCACAGCCTTTGCCCTCCACATGTATAGGTACACACATGAATATGCACACACCCATGTGAGTCTACCCACATATAATAAACATCACACACACACACACACACACACACACACACACACACACACACCACACCCCATAGGAAACCTCATCTTAATGACGAGAGTAGCTGAAATTATCATAACAGTGAAAAGATTGAGAAGAGAGGAACACAGGCTTGAGTGACTTAAGAACCACCTCGGACTTTAGGGTACAACGTTAGTACAGATTTGAGGGGTGTCTTTAAACTGTATCAACAGGGCAAATACCTTTCCTGACTGAGAATAATCCTTATATCAAAGGAATGCGAAAGTGACTCCCTAAACCATTTTCGCATGACCCTTGGCAACATCTAAGAACAGGGTGAGAGCTGTGATCTTGGTTTCAGCAGAGTGAAGGCTTTGGTTGTAGGTGTTAAATTTCTACTATGTGAACTTGGCGCCATCACTTTCTATTCCTGGCCTCATTTTCTTATCTAGATACACACAGCTTAAAATGTCTACGATAAAATATCTTAGGCAGGCAATATACAAAGGGCATTAAGTTTCCACTTAACTCCTCAGGGGCCAGGCTGCTTATCCTTCCTGTGTGCTTCCGTATCACCACTTCTTGACAGCAAAAGCCATTGCTCCCATGCTAACACCTGAGGACCATGGCCTTGCTGTGTGTGACCCCGGTTTAGTGGTATGGTGGCTACGTAATGAAAGTAGGAAGCTCACGGAATAATTGAATACATCTTTGTTTTATTACCTGCAGTCAGGTAAGTCAAATCCACGGCTTTAGTCTCAACAACAAGGAAAGTCAATGTGTGCACCTAGCTTGGTCTTCATAGTTCACACACGGTCTTGAAAAATATTCTTCTAAAAGTTGCTGAGAAAAACTAATGGAGCAAATGGCTTTCGGACTAATTCTAGCAATTGGCAAAACTCAAAGGCATCTTACTTGGGGTAAACAGCCACTTGTCCTTACTGAAGTATCTCAAATCATCCCAGCTTCAGGGCCTATCTTTTCTTGCAGAATATAATGAGTCTGTTTATCTGCTAAGTTTAAAAAGTTAAGACCAAAAGCGAAACAAATCCTCAAGTTAGCTTTAAAAAAATCAGTTAGTGAATAAACACTACAGTAATCAGTATTCATAAAAACAAAAATTAAAATATGTATTTTAGGTTATTAAATTCCAAACCAATGAGGTTCATGATGTTTGAAAAGCTTTGTGCTCATGCTGTGAAATGCTTTTGTCTTATAATTTCATTTTTTTCCATTCAGTTTTCAGACAGCTGAAAGTTGTGAGTTTACAGAACAAGATGTACTTTCAGTTCTTGTTTTATAGCCTCATATGATGGCATGTACTATTATGAAAACAATTCCAAATTGTGCTTTATTATATTATATTGTGCAATTTATATTCAGAAGATGCTATCAGTACCAGGGAACAGACAAATTTAATAAAAAAAAACACAATGTTCCTGTTGTCCTAATAGTTATTAACAGAAAACTCCTCCCAGGAGACGGTTTCAGTTTCTTCTCAAAACTATCCCGCCTGCTCTGATGGAGCCGTTGGAGTACATAAAAAAGCAACCATGCCATAGACCATAAGAAACAGCAAATAGTAAACTACAAGGAGCCCTTCAAATCATCCAGATCAAGTCCTTCATGTTCTAGATGAAACCAAGGAGACTGGGCGGGGATAACTGATTCAGGCAGCTCAGCCAGTTCAGGTCTAAGCTGTACGTAGAATCATATTCCCCCCCAACATCCAAATTAGGAGTCCTTTGCTTTTATTTCCACAAGTGGTAATAGCCTTCTAGATGACATAAACCTTGCCAAATCTATACATTTCATTCCTAAGTCAGCTCTGAAAGCTGTAACTTTTTCCATTGCCTAAAAGTGGAAGCCACCATCTTATATGGGCAAGTAACTTAGCTACTGTCTCTTGTGTCTTCATTGCCTCCATATCTGTGCCACTGCCAATCTCTTAATGGAACGTGAGTTCCAGGAAAGCAAGAGCAATGCCCATCAGGGGCATCGCTGAATTCGCTGTGCTGACAATATGTCCAATCCATAGAATTCCTCAAATAAACACCTGTTAAGTAAACAAATAAGAAGCAGGGGGAATGCAAAATTTCATGAGCACATAGGAGTGATCTGTAGGATACACAATCAAAAAGCACACACAGACACCACATGGAACAAAACACAATGGAAGATCGTTAGAAAGCAACATGTGATTTTCGCAGCTGGGGCAGGTGCAAAATCAAATTCTTTAGTAATGATGATAGTTAGTGAAGTTACAAAGTAATGAAAAATGTAGACAATAGAACATACTCTTTTAATTCCTCCAAGCTGTGCTGGCTGGTCCTGGATATCAGAGGGTGGGGACCCGGAGAGTTGATAGAGAGAAGTCTGAATTCCACAAGGAGAATGAAGTCTGTGGTCAGTGTTGGGAAAACTGGAGAGGCTGACTAACAAGGTGTATCCTGAGAACAGTGACAAAACAAGGAACACAAACTTCCATGCCGAGTCATGAGATAAATCCTGTGGACAAATATTAAGTAAGAGACTAGTGATCGCGAGAAATGCTTTAGGATACATAGCCATAGGTTTGTAAGGAGATGGGAGAAGGAAGTTAAAGAGAAAGGAGCTGAGGAGTGAGGGATGGAAGGAGAGGGAGAAGGAGGAAAGGGAGAGAAAGCAAGAAGGAGGGAGGGAAGGAAAATGATGGAGGAAAAGAACTATTTGGCAACACTCTGCACCCAGCGTACACACTACTGCCACATACATTTTTGTTTACTTTCCAAAAACTCTCTTCATTTGACTGGGAAAACTAGCACAGCATTTGGCTCAAAGGAGTTCAGTTAACCTCTCAACTCTCCTTAGGCAAAGTAGAGACAAGATCCAATTAGAGTGTGTCAACCCAAAAGCTCTCCCAGCTCGCACACTTCTAATCCATTTAGTATCATTTTTTTCATGCACTTTCCTGTTTTGCTTTTATTTTTATGGAGACTTTGGAAATTTCAAAACATCTTCACACAGTAACATTTTTTTTTTGGTCTTGTAATAACTCCATGAAGGCACTTTCTTCTTCTGTTTTGCTGGTGAAGAAACTTGGTAAAGGCAATTTGATTTATCTAAGCTAAATCTTTATAATGGCAGTGTAGGGATCAAAGTGATGTCTGGGCCTTGGTTGATCATGCTGTCTCTTGTAATATGGGGTGAAACCCGTCACACAGCATATAACACATTCAACCAACACCAGTCTCCTACCAGGCTCTCCTACATTTGCATCTTCACAGCACGTCCTCTAGGAGGAAACTCTTAGGCATGGGTGTTTCATAGCCCTCTATACAGAACAGTGAATTCAGAAGCTCAGAAACAGACAGACGCTCGGAGAAAGTCCCAGTACATAAAAAAAAAAACAATACTGTTTATTCCTGAAATGCTATGGACTTGTATGGTAGTGTGTGTCGGTAAAACCAGCCCTTAGCAAGCTACCCTGGTCTACATTGCAAAACTTCTCTCCAAACAATTGAAACAAAGGAAGTAGAGAGAAAGGTAGGAAAGAAAAGAGAGAAGGGGAAAGAAGAGAAAGAAAGGTAGAAGGGAGAGAGGGAAGGAGAGAAAGAAATCTTACATAGTGCCTTATTCTCAACTAATTACACTTTGTCTACATTTAACAAGTCAGTAAACCTTGAGAAATTCCTTTAGAATATTAATAAATCCATCATGTGGCTGTAAACCTGGCTTTCTCACTCATTAGATGGCTCTGAGATAATCTGTTGTTTTTACTCCATCATCAACCTAATGCAACTCTACAGTGTGCCCAGGAAATACAGAACAGTAGAAGAAACTTTGTAAGACTCGTTACTGGCAAGATTCTTAAAAAGACTGCGGTAGCTTGAATCCTATTGGTCTTAATAAAAACCTGGAGCCAGATATCAGGGTAAATGCTGAAAAATCAGAGAAGGAGAGCAGCCAGCTACTAGTTAGCCATAAAGGCCAGGCAGTGGTGGCACACACCTTTAATCCCATCACTCAGGAGGCAGAGGCAGGCAGAGCTCCATGATTCAAGGCCACCCTGAGCTACAAGAGATTGATCCAGTCTAAAAGAGAAATGGAGCCAGGAGGCGGTGGCTCACATCTTTAATCCAGCACTAGGGAGGTGAAGACAGGAAGGAATATGGCTGGGCGGAGAGAAGAATATAAGACAGGAGGAGACAGGAATCATTGCTCTTTGGGGTGAAGATTCCATAGCGGTAAGAAGTGCTTGTAGCTGGCTCCTTTATCTCTCTCTGATCTTTCAGCATTTACCCCAATTTCTGGCTCCAGGTTTTTATTAAGACTAATTAGGATTCATACAACAGCCTGTCGTAGATTCCAGCAATATTGTGGAATTATTTCAATAACCTATATCTGAGAATTAAAGGCAGAAATAGGCCTATTTTGCAAAACTGGAAGATAGAAATCTCCCAAAGCACAAAATTTGATATTTCTTCAGAAGCCATTAGAATTTTCATTTTATACCAAAACTTTCATAGTGTGTATCTGGCAATGTCCACCCATCTCTTGATGTTTTGTCTACAATCCTTTCTTTGGTAAAGCCTTTTCCAGTTGTCTAAGCAGCATGAACTGGTTTCCTCTTGAGCTTCCATAGAACTCCCTTCTACCAGTCATTAGAGTATTATAATAGTCAGCATTTGACAGAGTATCAAAATGAAAAAGGATTACATATATATTATGTATATGTATAATGTAGTATGTATTCATACATGCTAAATGCAGCTGTACATTTTTTAAAAATACTTCAGTGAGTTGGTTGGGTATATGGAAATGAAATGGTGAACACACATTTACTAGTATCTATGAAATGAGACAGCTCTTGGGAGTCAAGAAGTCCCAGATGCCTACAAACTGTAAGACCAAGAAGGCCTGCAATAGGACTCAAGCTGAAAATGGTGGACCACCTTCCTGGATTAGTCAGGAAGCCTGAGAGAGGATTGATATCTTACTGGAATCCACAGTCCCAGGACGTAGGAGCTGTGGTGTCCAACACCAGGGACATAAGGATATCCCGGATAAAGAAGAGCAAGTGAATTTCCTCTTCCTCTGCCTGTAACCAGGCAATCAGTGGAATAAACACCCGCCCCCACTGGAGACAGAAAACCTTTGCATTGTTCACCAATTCACACACAAATCACAAATCCCTTCCAGGAAAATCCTCACAGATGCATACATTTCAAACCTAACCATCACTCTGGGGCTGGTGAGATAGTTTAGTTGACACAGTGCTTGCTGTACAGGGACAAGGACTTCAGTTCAGACTCATGGTGCCCAGGTAAAATTCTAGGCACGGTGACGCACAGCCATCATCCTGGCACTGGGAAAGAAATAGAAGTGTCGTGGCCAGCTACTCTTGCCAATTTGGTGAACTCTGGATTCAGTGAGAAACCCTGTATCAAAAAAATAGAAGTGGAGAGCTGTAGAAAAAGATGAAGGATTACACACACATTCACACACACACATACACACACCACAAAATTAATACATTCTTCATTTATTTATTTGCAAATTTTCAGATCAGCATTGATGTCCTGTCCTACATAAAACTGGTTAATAAAGAGATTACTTCTAGCATCCTTTCTCATGGAGAAAAATATAACAGAGTCTAGAAAGAGGAGAAATTAAAGATGATGGCAAACTTGAATTTTAAAAGTTGGCTACTCAAGAACAAAATGTAAGTGCTTCAGATCAGTGAATATAAAAAACAAAATTGTAAAATTTGGGGGCTTGGGGATTTAGCTCAGTGGTAGAGCGCTTGCCTAGCAAGCGCAAGGCTCTGGGTTCTATCTTCAGCTCCGGGAAAAAAAATGTAAAATTTGAGTGATATACTAGTTTCTAATATCTCTAACAATCAGCGATGATCCAAATAGTTGAGAGACAATAGTATGTATTAGATTGGCTTTAATATTATTATTAATTACTATTATAATTTATTAAAACTTTATTTGTTACAAATAACTTATATTAGTAATGTTTTATTTGTGTCACCAATGATAGTTATATAGTGGCATGTGACTGCATTTTAAGTTTTATATATATTATTAACTTGAGGAAACTGAGGTAATCCAGTATATATCTGAGCATGTCTTGGCTATGATGCCAATCAGGTAAGCATACAGCTCTGAGGCCAACTTCTGCAGCCATAGACCTACCCAGCTGGTGACAGCAAGCCTTCAGTGCCTCACCCCTTGCCCTCCAGAAATCATAGGAATGTAGCAGTCAGCAGATTCTAACTCCCTCCCCCATTTAAGCACTGCAGTTGTTTGGCAGTTGCTATCCTTTTCCTGCAGGTGTCAAGACCAGATGGTTGGATGGATGTAATATTTTATTCGGGATTCTTAAATACCCACTTTCCAAGTTCCATCTGGTGGGGCTAGGGAGAACTCCATGTGGAAGAAGGGAAGAACAACATCATTGTCCTACCCCCACAGCCTTAAACAGCCTCATCATTTTCTCAAAGTTGTTAACTTCACTTCTGGGAGGCCTTGAACCTGACCTTCTTTGTCTTTCCTTGACTTGGGTAGACAGTTGACATTGAATTTCTTTATTTGGTTGTATCATTGGTATAGGAAACAACTACCATCTGGTCACTCTTTCATTCACTCATTAATTCATTCATTGAGTCTTCTGTGGGCATAGAGTTGATGAAGAGCATTTATTCACAGCCAGTGAAAAGCACTGATTCATTTATTCTGTTTTCATTTAATGAACCAAGAGCATCTATCTGTGGGTAGTTAAGGGCATTTCTCATTGGTGTTCCACATCCATTCAGCTGAGAAGTAACACAGGCTCACTTCACACAGCTCCAAATTTTGACTCTACAACAGCCTGGTTACTTTATCACAAACAAATTATTTTCTGTCTGTCTCTAAAATGTATTATCTCTTTTTAAGACAAGTAAAATAGCATTTTTCTCATAAGACAGTTAAACAATAAATGAAGATGAGTAGGTGCTATCTGAAGCTGAAATAGTACTCAACAAAGTGTACCTAGGCATTTTAATTATTATTTATCTATGTAAGTGACAACAACAAAGATACATTGCTGATAAATGAAATAAAAATGACTTGAGACACACTCTATGACTCTAAGCAGTTTCTAGTGCAGGGCAACCAGAACTCTAGTCATTCTCAGGCCTGAAATGATTGCAAAGCTTGCTAGAATTTGATAATAGAATGCCATATTATAGGTGAACAAAATGTAATTTTTAGTCACAAAGATATTTGTATATGTATATACATATAGGCATACAGATATAGATAGATAGATAGATAGATAGATAGATAGATAGATAGATAGATAGTAATATTCAAAAAGTTAAGACCTTAACATTGGTTGGCAATAATAAAATGGAAATGGAAGGAACACAAAATATATTGTACATCAAATATTATAATTTACTTGATTATTAAAGAACATATTTTTCATTAAAAATAAGTCATGCGCATTTTCTGTTCACTGATGTGGGATGTCATTTAAGACATTCCATCATTCTCTGCTTGATCACCCTGATATGAGCTCATGAGGTGTCCAGGGAAGAGACAATGATGGCTAGGACATTAAAATGTAATCAAGATATGCAAATTCATATCTAAATGTGATTTGCTGGGAAAAAGAAATTAATCTAGGCATGGTCAAATAAACAATGTGTAATATGGATAATTAATCACCAAATTAGCAGCTGAGGTCCCTTGAGAATATTATGCAAATTGAAAAGGCCCCCATCCACTGACACAATTAGACCACTTACTGGCAAAATTCTCTATAAAATAACCCTTGGGAACGTCACAAAACAAATAGCCGATCAACCGTAGGCTCCCAACTCCATTGCAATAGTTAACATTACTCACTATTATCTCTTCTGAGTTTGGCTTCATTTAGAAAGCGTCACCACTTTTTGCTATAGAACACTGGAAGATTCCGCATCAAGAATGACCAATGATGAGATGAGTTTCCTCTAGGACCTAGCTTCCCTGTATCAATCAAATGACTTATTATTGGAGTGAAAAATGTTGCAAATGAAAAGCTCCATGAGTGAGGAAAGAACAATTATGTATTTCCTGTCAGTAACAGCAAAGGCAAGAAAATATTAATGTACCATAAAAATGTGTGCCTTCTGGAGCCTGATGTTAACCAGTCATTAGGTCAGCAGCAAAGGAATCATTCCTCTCCTCACTGACAAGAAATGCTGTCATGTCAGGGATGAGTGTTCTGTCCCTAAGAATTTCATAGTGTTGTTCCTTGTCTTCCCCTCTCATGTTGACCCCATGAGATCGGACATAACAACATTGCCCACTAAATCCCAGTAAATGCATGGCTTTAACTCCAGAGAGACACCAAAGCTCCTTTGATAGAAATAAAGGTCCCTCACACCCAGAAAAGCTTTATTATCCTCATCATTATTATCATTATATATTATAATTGCTTCTGAAGAGACTAGTCACAGAGAACAAATTGTATTAGTGCTGTGGCTGCCGGTGGTTTAATTGTAGCTATAACGCATAGACACCATTTCTATGCCTGACAACGTGGAGCTACCTACCTCTTCCTGCCACCCCCCGCAGCAAACCTGCAGATTCTAGGCTTCCTGAGTCTCCAGGTTATCATTGAGTGTCACCTCAACCAATACGTCAAGTGATGCACCCCAGACCCTGCAGCTGGGACATGACTGAACTGGGAACAAGATGTAGCTGTGTCATACACGCCACTCAGTTTCGTCACATCTGGAAAACCAAACCATGACAGCACGTACTGCTCATGTCACCAGTGTTTGTTTCCTGGAACTGTCTGGAAGGCAGGGGTAGGGTCACCCTAGATGGCAAATGAGTCACGTGACTGAGAAGAGCAACTTAATTGGCTCTAGCATGTATTTTTATCACTCTCTGTTGTTCCAAAATTAAAAGTGCAGTAAAACCAAAAAATGGTTCAGGAGAAAGTGGACTCTGTTCCTCTGTAAGAAAGGAGTATAGAAGGGAATAGACAGACATCATGAATCAGAGTGCCGAGAAGCTCTCCCCACCCTCAATCAAGTGTGAAAGTGTGCCTCTATCCATAACCACAGTCCCCCAGGACTTCTAGAGTATGCAAAGAAATCAACTAACACAAGAATTTTTAAGCAGTGCTCTGCAGAACACAGGGACCCTGAAATATACTCCAGAATACAGTGAAGAGGGCAAGTGCAGTCCTCTAGGCCCGCTCCCCAACCTTCAGCCAAAGAAAGTCTTGTAGATTTGGCAAGCATATACAAGATATGTCTTGTAGATTTGGCAAACATATACAAGATATGTGGTAGTTTGATAAGTATGTACCCCCAGAAGCTCATGCTCAAATCTGACAGCCATCGTGGTATTGAAAAGTAGGGCCTTTAAAAGTTGAGGTTTCCTTGACAGAGAGTAATGTCTGTCTTTGGACTCAGTAAGGTGTAGATGTAACCAACCGTTTTATTAAATAAAAAACACATAACCAATACAAGGAAGAAAGCCAAGAGGTCAGAGCTAAGAGCTAAAACCTTACCCTTCCTCCTGCAGTGGTCCTTCCTCTC
>CABHPP010146074.1:0-13602 GCA_902168425.1 Peromyscus attwateri | reverse complement strand
TGTGTGTGTGTGTGTGTGTGTGTGTGTGTGTGTGTGTGTGTGTGTGTATGTGCAGGCATGAGGACACAGAGGCCTCAAATCGGTATTAGTTATCTTCCTCAATTACTTTATCACCTTGTTTTTTGTTGTTGTTGTTGTTTGTTTGTTTTGATTTGATTTGATTGAGACAAGTTCTCTCAGTGAATCTGGAACTAACCAGTTCTATAAGACTAGTTGGTCAGCACACTCCACAGATGGTCCTCTGTCTGCATCTCCAGTTCTGGAATTACAAGAGTGTGGTAGTTTGAATAAGAATTCCCTCCACCACCCACACCACCCTCCCCTCCCCCATAGTTTCATATATTTGAATGCTTAGTCATCAGGGAGGGGCATTACTTGAGAGGGACTGGGGGAGTAGGTATGGTCTTGTTAGAGGAAGTGTGTCACTGAGGGTGGACTGTGAGGTTTCAAAGCCCAAGGTAGGCCCAGTCCCCCCCCCCTCTCTCTCTCTCTCTCTCTCTCTCTGTGTGTGTGTCTTCCTTTGTCCTATGTTCTGGATGGAGAACTCACAGCTACTTCTCCAGCACCATGTCTGACTGCATGCTGCTGTGCTCCTCGCCATGATGATAATGGACTAAACTTTAAGCAAGCTCCAACTAAATGTTTTCTTTTATAAGAGTTGCTGTGGTCATGGTGTCTCTTCACAACAACAGAACACTGATGAAGACAAGGAGTGTTACACCATTCCTACCTTTTTATGTGTGTGTTAAACATCTAAACTCATATCCTCATGCTTGGGTGACAACCACTTGACCAACAGACCAAAATGATTTTTAATCATCAGTTTTTCCTTGTTTCACAGTCTAGGAATTCTATAGAGAGAGGCAGCATGAGCTATTCAGACTCAGATTCCAGCGATTCTCAGCCTGTGAGTTGATATCCCTTTGGGGGTCCAATGACCCTTTCACAGGGATTAAATATCAGATATTCTGCATATCAGATATTTACATTATGATTCAAAACTATCAAAATTACAGTTATGAAATAGCAGCGAAACAATTTTATGGTTGGGAGTTACCACAACAGGAGGAACTGTATTAAAGGGTCACAGCATTAGAAAGGCTGAGAAACACCAGTCTAGATCCTTCTTTGAACATGTCCTATGATCTCAGCATGCTTTCAACTTCCCATTCCTCTAGCGTTTTACAGTGGCCCAGGATTCTTGTGCATGTTGGATTCACTCTTGTATTTCCAGGTTACTTTGAACATGAGCTACACTATCCATTTATGAACTCACTCTGGATGTTTGGACCATGTCTGCATCTTGTTCCCCTGGTTCTTACTCAAGACCTTTGGCCAGGAAGACAAGATCCCATTTCTGCCCTCTTCCTGCCTCAGTGAATTTGAACATGCTGTGTTCAAAATACATGAGATTATATGCTTTCCAATCATGTTGCCCCTGCCAGAATCCTCAAATTTAAAATTACAACTCTGATTGTGTTGTTGATAAAATAATCATTAGACTATTTAGACCTTCTTCAGGGTGTCTCTAAAAATAGCACAATCTGATGCATGATGCATGTAAGTGTTAGGCATTTTGTTCATTTTATACAACAAAAATAAATATGCTGTGATTTCAGACTCAGTCTGTCACATCATCTCTGTCTAATGTAAAGTTGCAAAAGTCACGGGGCTTCACAAAGGTGTGCTACTTGGATGCTTCCTTTCAACTTTTCTGACCTCCATACCCTTGAGTTTTCTTTATTCTAAGATATGAAATCCCTGAGCTTTGTGACATTTCTTTGATCATGGAAAAGAAAATAACACAAGAAATCCCATCTAAAGAAAGAATCAGAAACATCAAAGCAGATAAGTAGAATACTGGAGAATTGTTCAGACCCTTGCACATACTGATGGAAAATTTGTATTGTTACAAAAATAGTGGCACCAGCCACATTTTTTCAGAAAAAGGTCTAAATAAAGACAGAAGGGAAAATAAACCACATACTGAGTAGATAAGCAGAAAAACCGAATTCAGACTTTGTGCCAAATCTCAAATTAACTTTATTTCCTTTTATTTTATTTTCTATTATAATGTGTTCATTTTAAGATGATAGATTTTGTTACATAGACATATTTGCATTGTATTGCATCATGTACTTTGGCCATACTCATCTTCCTTACCTTCCTCTGTCTCCTTATCTCCCATCTGGTTGTCTTCTTTATTGTCTCAAATAGTTACTCTTCTAATTTCATATAATATACATATATATATATATAATTATATATATTCTAGGTTTATATATGTGGGCAAACATGCTCTTTGTCCTTCTGAATTTGATCTATTTTGCATAATATGATGATCCCCAGCTCCACTCACTTTCCTCCAAATGACATGATTTCATTCTTCATTGTGGCCAAATAAAATTCACCTGTGCATATATTGTAGATTTTCTTGACCCATTCATCCATTGATGTGCATTTTGACTGATTTCATAGCTTGACTACTGTGAATATAGCTGGAATAAACATGTGCAAGTGCATGTGTAGTGTTTGGACCAGCAATCATTGTGTGTATTCCAGGAGTAGTAAAATCGAATGGCATGCGATTCTGTTTTCAGATTTGGGAGGAGCTTCCATACTGACTTCTATAGTGATTGAACTAATTTACATTCCCACTACTGATGTACAATTGTGTTTTTCTCTCCACCTCCTATAGACTAATTTTAAGTCTTGTTAGACACCAAACACCATATGAAGATGCATCCCAAGAAGATTCATTTTACATGTCTTCATGGTACATAGTAAATATGAGTTCTGAATTTGTTTCAACAATATAAGGTAAAGTAAATAAGAAACAAATGACTACTTAATACTCCCACCAACAATCTTTAGCTGAACTTGTAGAAGACCTATCTTAACTCTTCATGTTAATAGGGTCAAGGTCATATGCCCTAGCTACTAAGAGAACTTAATAGAGAACATTTAAACTACAATACCAATTTGTTTATTTTTGCTCATGATGACAACTAAGTCCAATCATGTCATTCAATTGACTAAAGCTAGCAATGTATTGATGTCTATAAAACATCCTGAAGAAGAGGCTCAACGCTGTAAACAACTGAAGAATGATGCACTAAAGAAATATCTAGGAAGGCTTTAAATGATTCCTAGGAAATCCTCCCTTTAATGTTTTTTTCTTTTTTCCTTCTTTCTTTTTATCCTTTCACTGTTCTTATGTATTTGTCAATGACCTTTAATTATTCTTTTTTTTTCTTCCTTTCTTCTGGGATTTCCATCCATTTTCTCTTAACTATCTCTCTTCAGTAATCTTAATAGTGCTTAATTACTGAATTACATCACTCACTATTATTTCATTACGGAGGTGGAAAATGAAGATAACAGGAAATTATGAAAGACACCCAGGGTGTGGCACATCGTGGAAGCTAGCGCACAGGCTAGTGGGAACAGATTTAGTGTCAATACTCATCCAGTTCCTTGATGTCCATTACTGTCTGTTGGTTTTGTCAGGAGGCATTAAACAGTAGCCACTGTGCTCTGGAGGTAAAAGATGGATTAACTCCATTTAATATGGATTTTGTATGCTTAACTCAACCATATTTTTGCTTAAAAAACAGCATATTTGACAAAAGGCAATAAGCTTGTCTGCACTTCCAACTTGACTAGATGAAACCGGACTCTACAGTCAATCTGTTGATTGAATAGCATGAATAATTTCACAATCAGTTCATACAGTGCATATTCCATTGTGAAAATGGCTGAGAGTCTCCAGGGAGGTGATCAATCGATCGGCCATGGGAAGGGAGATCAATAGAAGGGCCGTCTGGGACAGAGGCATACAGACAAAGTTTCTGTTTGCTTGTTTTACTTTGGCAAAGAACATGGGATCAATCCTCAAATGAAATTTGCATAATATGGTCAAAAAATAAAACATCTGGTGTTCCAGCTTTGAAGCAGTTGATTTTCATAGCTTTATGGATATGGCTTTTTTTAATTTTAAAGGCTCAGCTATGCATCAAAATGTTCAGGACTCCCTAAACTCTCCAGTGCTTCTCTGTATGGCCGACTACCTGGCTGAGCTTTTAGAAAGAGACAGTTGGGTTGCTGGTTGGATAAAGAAGCATGCCTAGCAAAGGCATGTGGTAAGCACAAAAGGAATACAGAAAGGATAGCAGGGGAGTAAGCAGGTACAAAGCTAAAAAGTGTAATTGGTAGTTTACACAACTCAGGTTGGCAGAGTGGCATGCGTCACCTGTGAGAGAAGCATGTCACGTCACTGGGTCACGTCACTGAGACAGCAAATGCAGAGCATCCTACCCCAAGAATGTTTATGATCTAAGCCAGTGGTTCTCAACCTTGCTGTGACCCTTTAATACAGTTCCTCACATTGTGTGATGACTCCAAACCATAAAATTATTTTCATTGCTACTGCATAACTGTAGTTTTGCTGCTGTTAAAAATGATAAGGTAAATATCTGTTTTCTGATGGTCTAGGCTGACCCCTGTGAGAGGGTCATTTGACCTCCCCCAAAGGGGTCATGACCCACAGGCTGAGAACCACTGAAAACTTTATTCTACCTATGTCCAGAGCCATGGGGGGCGGGGGGGGGGGGGGGGGGAATTAATGCAGGCTTTAACAACTAGGACATGAAACATCTGATAAGTACACACTCACGTCGAAAGCCACAAGCCATGTCTCTTTTCTACCTGTTAACCTGTATATTCAGAACCACTAGTCTCTATAAACCCCATGCTTTCCATGAAGTCTCCACGGACTGCTTCAAGTCTGTTTGTAGCCCAGCTGCCAGCTATATAGTGCACCTGCATGGAGTCCCAGCATGCTTTGCATCTTCCCCGGTCTCCTTTGAAGGATAGCGCAAGTGTGGTGCCAGTAGAGTCTGGTAATTGCTGCCCCCTCTGATAGTAAGTGTGCCCAGAGGGCTACCTTACTGGGCTGCCAACGGCACAACGTTCTGAATATAAATGCTGGATCAATCCTGTCTTCAAATTATTGCCTGATTTTTGTCTCCACACTCCAAATTTGCAATGTTTGTCATAGAAGTGACCCTTCTGACACCGATCAACAACTTGAAAATCAGAGACCAAAATTTCACTTTTCCCATTATTTCCCTCTCTAGTCTGCCAAAACCCGTTATTTTCTTGTTTTACAAAATAAATAGCTTTAAGTCGCTCCGTGTACATAGATATGGGCATGTAATATGGGTAAATATAGGGCAGAAGACACTTAGCAAAAATTCTTGGGGCTGGAGATGTAGCTCAGTTATGGAGTACCTGCCTAGTACAAGCAGGGCCCTTGGTTTGATACCCAGGACTGGAATGCAGCCATTCTTACTAAATTTATATGAAAAAGATATGCCTTTTCTCCAATGAGGAACTCTGAATTTTAAATAATGCTTTTTTCTCCCCTGAGTACTTTCATGGCAGGATAGCCCCTCCACATGAGCTAAAACTTTTCACTATGTTTTATTAGTGTTTCATGACATAAGCAATGAAGTGCATTAAAACTAATGCAGAAGACACAAACAGTAAAAAGTGATGTGCAATGACCTCAAACACCAGAAGGCAGCAGGATTCCAAATGTGTCCCTCGATCATTTATTTGCAATGAGTAATTTCAAACAAAAATTCATGTCTCTGCAGAGGAAATGGATAACATATGCAAAATACAATAAATTGATCTCTGCTACAGTTACACTGATTGCAGTTTTGTCTGATTATGATTTACAAGATTCCCCAGAACTAAGGAATATTATATTATTTGAAAATGAATCATACCAGAAAAAATTAATTGGGAAAATTGCCATATTTTCTCCCAAATAATGCTATTATACATGATCATTATATGCACTAATATGTATAGACATGTTCTCTAAATCATATACTTACATAAAAAGCACTGTGGTTAGTCTCCATCCATTGCCACGATTATGAAATTTATATGTAGAGTACTGATGTTTTGTCTCATAGACAATTATACTCATCTATTGCATATAGCAGTTCATGAGAGAAGGCAGCAGTGTTCATATCAGTATTCATGCGTTTTCCAGATGACTAATGAATCATGAGCATTTTGCTCTGTGGTCTCCTACTTCCATCGAAATAGTCCAACACCATTCCTTTCAGAAATAGATTAGACATTACACCATGTCTAAAAGCTTGTTTATTGAGAAAGCAGATGAGAAGACCAGAGTGACTTATTTTTAATGGAATTCACCATCATTTAGTTATCAGTTTTGAATGACCCAATGCTTTCTTCCATGTTGCTATTCCCACAGTCTTCACTATTCAGCAGATGGACATGGGGGTGGGGGTGATGCTTGCATTTGGTATATTGTGGTGTCCACTCAAATACTTCTCTGTGATGGGGAGATCCAGAAAAACCCACTGTAATTTCAAAATAGGCTAAGTCAAAAATACATTTGGTTCCCTTAGCCTACAGAAGGACATATTGTAAGTCACCCAGTGCATTGCAAACGGTTGACTGTTAACAGTGGGGATCTCATGACCTACTGGGAGTGGAAGCTTGCTGCTCTAACCTAGCATCATGAGCCCTCATCACATGGGAGGTCAATAATCAGGGAAGAGATAAACATCTGATATTTGTGGTGCTGTTTCTCATGGATGTTGATCACTTTTACTGTATAATAAAGTCAAAAGCCAGCATCAAATCATTGGGTTTTTTTTAAATATAGTCATTCTGATTGATTGCAGTCAATTCTAACACTCCAGAAATCTGATGTTTTGCTGTCGTCTTGAGTGTTCATGAAAACATTTTTAAATTTAAATTTAAATACAAGCCATTATGAAAATTCTTTCCCTCTCAGTTATCAGCGACGTCTCAGAGTGGACTTTCACGTCTTCTCACATCACACTGAGTTTTTTTTCCGCTTTGCTTTCTCGCTCGTACTCACCACGACCTATGACGCAGACAGTGCATTGCTTTAATGATCTAAAATGATGCTCTGGACTTTATTCTCGACTGCTCTGGACTGTGAAAACAGTTACTGTCTGCAGGATTCATTTAACTAGTTGGTGTATGATGTCCCCGGATATCCTGAAACTTCCAGAGCAGCGGAGTTTAGTGTCTGATAAATAAGTGACACTATCCTTAAAATAAATTAAAATTTTTTGAAATTAAAATATAATTATCTCATTTTCCTTTTCGCTTTCTTTTCCTCAGTCCCTCCTAAGTACCCCTCTCCACCTCTTGCTCTCTTAAATTCATGGCCTCTGGCCTTTTTCTTTAATTGCTGATATATGTATACCATATAGATGGTGTGTATATATACATGCATATATATGCATATGAATATGCATGTATATATACATGCATATGATATGTGTATATATGATATTCATGTGTGTATATGTACATGCATATATACATGCATATGATATGTTTATATATGATATACATGTGTGTATATGTACATACACATGACATATATGTGTGCATATGTGTACATGTATGTGTGTATATATGTATCTGTGTACATATATGATATATATGTACATATTCTTAAGGATATAAATACAATCTGCTAAAGTTCATATAATGTCAAGTATATGCATATAATTATATGATTTCAGGGCTATATGATAAAAATTGACAAAAGTTTTTAAGAAATTGAGACTGAAAGTAGAAATTTAAAAAATGGGTTTAGTCCTTAAAAAGGAAAACTGTTAAGTGTTAATATCCTTTTTCAATAAACCTACAAGAAAATTCTATAAAAAATGTTACATTTTTTTCTTGCTAATAAAAGCATGGTGGCTTTGCATAGTCAGATAAGGAATTAAGAACTGAGGTCCTAAACACACTATTTTTTTACTCAAATAAGGGCTGAGTGTCTATATATAAAACTGACTAATGCTTTTAAACACCATTAGCTCTCTAGAATATCTCTGAACAGTTTATGAGCTAAACAGTAAGCATCAGTATGTAGAAATTAATTCTGAGATTACATTAGAGATAGATAAGTAGACTATAGATAAATAGATAGTAGATTGATATGAATGGTATATGTATCTGGGACTCAAGTCAATGAACTAATTACTGCTTATCCTATTGTAACTTATTAACTCTTGCCACATTTTATCTTTTTTCCCTAAGTCTTTCCTTTACAGCTTGCCTTCACCAATGTTTATGCTGAATGTATTACTTAGACATTCTATGTTTAGAGAAAAGCTCACTTAATTTCCAAAACAAGGATTTTAAGTTTTACTTTACAACCAGATTAGGCAGATCAATAATGGTGCTTGATTCACTATCAAAAATAATGAATCAACAAACCTGGACCCATAGGGGCTCACGGAGACTAAACTGACAATCAAGGAGCCTGCATGGGTCTAAGCTAGGCCCTCTGCATGTATGCTACAGTTGTGCAGCTGGGTGTTTTTGTGGGACTCCTAACAGAGGAAACAAAACCCTAGTAGGATGGCAATGCTGGCGGAGATGTTGCAGGAACAAAATCCCTCAAGAAAAACAGTGAATCGGGTTCAGAGGAGCAGCCAGGAGGCAACTCCATAACAGATCCAGGTCAGACTAAGCTCCCAACTTTAGAAACATCACACAAACTCATCACAGGCAAAATCTAGTTAAATATGTCCTTATTATAGGAAGCTTCCAGGTGATCTGGTGATAGTAATGTCTTACTTTGATTTCTGTTACGATGGCAAATGACCCAGAAGAAAGGTTTTTTTTTGTTTGTTTGTTTTTGTTTTTTTGTTTTTGGTTTTGGTTTTTTTTTTGTTTTTTTTTTTTGTTTTTTTTTTTTTTGTCTCACAAGTCCAGGCTGTCGTAGGGAAGGGAAGGTGTCGAGAACCTAAAACAGCTTGTCACACCACACCCACAGTGAAAAGAAGAGAGAATGAGTATATGCACACCCCCTGGCTCCCTTGTCCACTGGCTCCCTTGTCCACTTGCTTGCTTATGCTCAGCTTAGTTATTCCACTCGTATACAGTTCAGGAGCCCCTGAATAGAGAATGTTGCTACCACAGTGGGCTGAGTTTCCCCATATCAATAACCTCAATCTTCCACAGACACACCCACATTGTAAGCCAATGTAAAGAGTCTCTCACTGGGACTACGCCCAGGTGACTTCAGGTTGTGTTGAGTTTACAATTATGCTAATTATCACAAGTTAGTATACTTTTGTCTTATACAGTTAACCATAGAAAAATTCAATTATTAAGTCTGTATTGTTGGTACTTTTGCTAGAGAGTGATATAGATAATGCTATCCCTGGGAATGTGATTTGGGGATTACAAACACATGCAGGTTCTACTCTGAGTTCTGTTCTCTCTGGGTGAACCCATTTTAGGAGAGCTTTGCTGGCATAGGACAGACATGGGGCTTTTTGGCACACACTACCTAGAGAGATTGGTCTTGGATGAGCCGTGTATCTGCACACTGGATTCTTAAATGCTTCTCAGGAACTGTACCCCATTGCTTCAAGCCATACCCCATTGGTCCCCTAGAGCCAGAGAGAGCAAACCAGGGGCAGTCACACATTCCTGCCTCCAACCTTCAGGGATATTTCTCCTAAATCTTTGGATAAAATTTTCTAGCTTCCTCCAGTCACACCTCCTCACACCCCCCTACTTTTTAGTAGGGCTTCAGAAAAGGAATTTTTTTTCTATTAGTAATATTTTTATTTTTTATCTCACCTCAGTTGATGGGTTTTGAGAACAGAAACTCTATCCTAACCATTGCTATTTTCACAGATCCCAATACTAGTCACATCATAGGAATGTAATAGATATCCACAAATTAGTGTTTCCCCCAAACTAGTCTTTTTTTGACATTTATTTATGTATCGATGGTTCTATTATACTATCTAAAAGATGTATTTAATACTTACCCCCAATTCCTGTAGGTGTGATTCTACTCAGAAATGGAATCTACATATTCAACTGAAGATAGGACTGTAGTGGATAGCTGTTTGAGCCATTCCCTGAAGCATCAACTTTAGTAAGACAGCTGTAGCTGTTACACCTGCCATGACCTTGAGGTATCAGCCTCTGTGGGCATGGCCATCAGGGACCCTTAAGACCTGGGATGCACCTATGCTGACCCCCCTTGGCTACTTTGTGGTTCTGGATACTGAGATCTTGGACCAAGTTGTTCAGCCTGGAACATAGTTCAGCTTTCCAGGACCCTATGATAAATCTCCCATGGTTTTGACTTTACCCCCAAATAAATTCCTTTGATCATTAAATAGACTCAGGGGACTTATCCTATTATAAGACCACATTCTGTTCAAGAAACTTTTAATTCAGAATGACCATTCTCTTACAAAAGAGGAGCTGTATGGGCAGACACTCAAGGAACATACCATGTAATTGAAGGAAGAGGCTGGTCTGCCTATAAGTTGGGTACCAAGGACAGCCAACAGCAGCAAAAGCTACCAAAAGGCATGGAACACATAGACTCCTACAGAAGTCTTTTTAAACATTTTAAAATATGTTATTAATTTATTGAGAATTTCATACAGGCATTTACTGTATTTTGATCATCGTCAGCTGTATTCCTTCCCTTAGCTCCTCCCAGATGTGCCTTCCCCGCCCTCACCCATGCCCTCTCTACTTCATGTCCTTTTTTTTTTTTTTTTTAATAGCCAAACGGTCGAATTTGTGCTATCCATATCTCAGGAGTGTGAGGCATGGTCTAGTCGACTTATCAGGCCAACCCTCAAAGAAAACTGACTCTCCCTTCCCCATAAGTGACCAACTATTCATAACTCTTCAGCTAGGAGTAGAGGCACCTGAACTCTACTCTACACACTGGAGTGTTGACTGCCTTAATCTTGTACAGGCAACCTCAGTGGCGGTGAGTTCATATGTGCAATGGCCTTGTCATGTTCAAAATACACTGTTTTTGTTCCCATCTTACATCTGACTCTTGACATCTTCCTGCCTCCTCTTCTATAATGGTCCATAAGCCTTGGTGCAAAGGCGTGATATAAATGTTCCATTTGGGGCTGAGCACTATGTAGACGCTTATTCTCTATACTTTGACCATTTGTGAATTTCTGTGTTGACCACCAGCCATTGCACAGAGAAACTTTCCCTGATGAATCTAGAGAGTAATAATCTATATAGTGATAACAAATTTATAGAGCAATTCAATACTATGCCAGTTGGTGAGGTAATACTAGTAGGTTCACTCCTGATGCTTTATTAGGTCCCCAATCTTAGATTCTCGGCTAGATTTACAGTGTCAGGCATGTGTTTCTTTCTGTGGAGTGGGCCTTAAATCCAACAAGAAAGCAGCTGGTTATCCTCATAGTATTTGTGCCATTATTGCGCCTATACGGGCATATCTCGCCATGCCAATTGCTGCTGCAGCTCATGGAGTTCACAGGTGGGTAAGATTGTTGGTGACGTCTCCCCCCTGGTATCCCTCACAGCACCTTCTAGTACCATAAAAACCACCCATCCGGGAAGAGGCTTCCTAGTCGGTACCATTCTGTTTGCTGTGCGCCCTGTGACCAAAGTATGGGGGCAGGGTATTCAGCAATAGCATTTTAACATGAAGTTTAGGTGGGCAAATAAGAGCAGTGGCAAGAGTGTGGGTTACATAGAGGGTCATTGGGACATCCCTGACCAACAGCTGGAGGGGCTGTGTCCTACCCTGGTACCGGGCTTTTATATAGCAACCTTCTGAAGGGAGCATTATTCATTGTGAAGAGCACCTCCAGTTAGACTCTTTAACGTGAGCATCGTAGCTCTATATATGAAGCATATAAAATAGTGTATTTCCAAATGGCTTCTTCAAATACCCTTACAGTTATTCATCCCTTCTCTCTACCCCTCCTTCATTTTCCCCACCCATGCCTCTCCCCACATCTACCTTCCTTCCCATTATTCTCTCCTCCAACCACTTCATATGACTTGAGTTTCACTATTCTCCCACCCCTTAAGATCTTTATTTCCCCTTCCCATCCATGTACAGGATACAGTAGAGCATACAACTGCAATCCCAGCAATGGTAGGCAGAGACGGGTGAACTGCCAGGGCCTCCCAGGCCAGCTAGCCTAGCCTACATAAAAGTAAGATAAATTCTCTCTCAAAGTGACATCCAAGGTTGTTCTCTGGTCGCCACATGCACACCTTGGCAGGAGCACACCTATGTGTATGCATGCACACAGAGATAAAAATAAATAAATCTAACAACTTATTCTGTTTTCCTTCCTACTGTGAGGGAGACAGCTTCAGTGTTCATGATCTCCTACTCATGAGACTTTGGTATGACTTTGAATATCACTAAAATTTTTCTCACTTATAAAATAGAGCTTGTAAGGTTCCTGCTGCAGTGCTATTGTGATGTAAAAGTAGTTAACTTAGGCAATGCTCTAAGAACAGTGTCCAATGCAGAGTAAATATTTGACATAGGTTAACTCTTATCCTTATCCCAACCATGGCTGTCGTTAGTAAAGATGGATGTGGTAGCCATTAGCTATATGAGTTCTGCATTTTACATAGCTATTTATTCATAAATCCCAGGATTACACATGTCTCTATTTGCTCCAGATGCCAGGTTGAGTTTGAAACTTTGGCAGAGTTTCTTCATAATCTCAATTCAAGAACCAACGAAACCGGAGTGTGATTTAAGTACATGTCAGCATCTACATAATATAACATGAGCTATTTCTGTCCAAACTTGAGCAGAGGCACTCATGAGATAATGAGTTGCCTGCGTCGGCTTCACCCCTTTTAAGGAAGGTATAGATGACACGCACAGAGGATAAGAAAAGGCATGCCCATCTGTGGTGGGTGCTGTCATATGATCACCAACGGACATCATTCTCCAACTTTAGGCAATTGGCCACTCTTGGACTCACTCTAAAGAAAGCCAGTTTTGCTTAAGTTTTGCCATTCTACTGGGCATGTTAAAACTATGACTGGAGGATGTAGGAATGTAAAGATTCAGTTCCTGTTCTCCAACTTGAGACAACTAAGAAAACCCACCCCATACTTGCATTGCCCAAAAGATCAACTAAGACATTTCCTGAGTCTGATGGAAGCTCTCCGCTCAATGCATCCTTCTCTTTATGCACAGATACTGAACCTAACAGCACATCATGCTAGCCTTTCCTGCATTCAAGTCTCTGCTCAAAATGTTCTGCAGAAATCCCAAGATAAGGTCTTTAAAAACTAATTGACCAGTAATGAGAGGAATTTTAGTAATAGAGAACATGTCTGGCATGCTTTAGATCCTAGATTTCAGCCCCAGTAGCACTAAAACAGAATATCAACTAACTAACATACGAGTTAATCAGCTCACAACACCACTTAGAACCTAAATGATGAGCTGGAGGAGTGGCTCAGCAGTCAAAATGCATGTACAACTCTTACAGAAAACCTGAGTTTGGCTCCTGGCATCCATATCAGGCAGCCCACAATCACCTGTCACTCCAGCTCCTGCAGGATCTGATGCCTCTTAGCCTACATGGGTACCTGCACTCAATGGCACACACCTACACATGGATAGAGATAGATAGATTGATGATAGATGATAGACAGATAGGTAGATAGATAGATAGATAGATAGATAGATAGATAGATAGATAGATAGATAGA
>CABHPP010146073.1:15925-40070 GCA_902168425.1 Peromyscus attwateri | reverse complement strand
AGGGAGGCAGAGGCAGGCAGATCTCTGTGAGTTCGAGGCCAGCCTGGTCTACAAAGCGAGTTCCAGGCGCAAAGCTACACAGAGAAACCCTGTCTTGAAAAAAAAAAAAAGTTATATCAGTCTATTCACTGTAGAGGATATTATTATTATTTACTAATCTCCATACTTGCATCATTATAAAGCCTGCAGAAGGGACACAGAGTTTTCTAAAACAACTCAGGGGTTTCTCTTCTTTTAAAATGAAGTGATCACTCACATCTCTCAGCATGTGCCAGATGGCTCTGTTTCCTTCTGATGTTTTCAGCCGCATGGTCCATGAGAGAAGAACGCAATAGAAGGGTACAGGACTCCATCATGCAGAGAAAGGAGTAAGTCCTAGGGGGTCTGCTTTGGAAGAACTAGACAACCCACAATGTTTCTCTGGGAGTTTTAAGCTTACTTTATAGGCATCTTTTCTCCTTCAAAAATACCAATTGTATGTGTGTGTGTGTGTGTGTGTGTGTGTGTGTGTGTGTGTGTGTGTGTCTATGTGCATATGCGTGTGTGCCCATGAACACATGTGTGTGAATGTGGTATATGTGCCCTGGTATATACATATGGAGCAGAGGAAACCCCAGGTATTGGTCTAGCCTTTTACCTTGTTTGAGACAGGGTTTGCCCTTCTTCTACTGCATATATCAGGCTAGTTTTCGGGACTTCTCCTGTCCCCATCTTCCTTCTTGCTAGAGGAACATTATGATTCCAGGCTCTAGTGCCCTGCTCCCAGATTTTACAAGGGGTCTGCAATGCAAACTCAGGTTTTCATACTTGCGTGGCACCATTTTACCCATGGAACCATCTCCCTGAGAACTACTTTTAAGGCTACGTGTTTTTCAATTGGATTTTATTCAGCTTTCATCTCTGAAAGCAACTTTCTCTATGTACTAAGCAAAATGTTAATCTGCTAAACAAAAGCTTCTACTCCTTCCCAGTTCAGTCCATGACTAATTAAAATGGGCACAACTTCCCCTACTGGGAACACTTTCATCTAATATGTAGATGTATGCTTAGTTTCTGGAATCTTTTTCTCCTTCACTAATGGCATTTTATATGCCAGCCAATTCACATTAATATTTTTAAAAAATGGATGAATTCCTACTTCTCAGAGAAAGTAAAATCTGTCCATTTCTTAACTATTTTGTTTTAACTAGTTAAATAATTTCAGTTGCTTATAGGCAGTATCAAAAACAAATTTCAGAACTGAATGGAAAATGTATGGTTAATATTACAAGAATAATCTGGAAGTCTTGGGCACTGTCTTAAAGAAGAGTTCTTATACATTGCCCTTTGCAACGGCTCAAATGCTATAGAGTGCAGTCCTAGAACTAAAAACATCATTCTTACAAAATATACTATAGGACAATGACTAAGACATCTGATGTCATTTCATCAATAATTAACATGTAAATGTTCTTGCTGAGATGCAAAGTTAACTTAGAGATGCCTGGGATAGATCTCGTATCTGGATGAGAGCCACTGATGGAGCTCATTGAACCAAATCCCAGTTATTACAGCTGATCGTGCAGTTAGGATGATTAAGGCCTGGACAGACAACTTTCAAGGTCACCCAGCAATATTCAGAGAAGCAAGAAGACGTTTCTACTCCAAAAACTCATGAAGAAGAATCAAATAAGCTTTGTGTGACTTCATCACCGAAGGACGAACAACTGACGTAATCTCCGTGAGCTGTGGTTTCCAGTCAGAATAAAGGCCATAGCTGAATTACCACCAGCAATGTTGTGAAAGTGGTTGACAAACCCAGCGGTGTCACCAGCCTAATGCTAATGCTTCTGGGGGAGTCAAAAAGAAAGCTGCCACTGAGGAGTTCTGCCCGAAGCCAGAATGTCACCACGGCCCTGTCAGGGAGCACTTTACCTCTTACCGAGATTAAAATGACTGATATAGATATCCCCCTTGGTTCCCTGAACTGCCTTAAAAACAGGAAATTGGTTCTCACAAATCAATACCGCCTCTAGTTCTAACTATAACTCCAACAGCTGCTTCATCCATCTTAAATAGAACTAGCTGCACCACTGAAATCTGAGCGTATGCCGTGTGACTGACAGTTTTTTTCCTGAAGCTAAAACTGAGCCTGTTGGATAAAGGTTAATTGCTAACTGTGGAGTGCAAATGATACCACATTGATGAAATTACAGGATCGCTGATAGAGAAAAGGCTCCTAACCGGCTCGGAGCTAGAGGGGAGTTCTAAATAACAGTTATTGATTTGTTTCTCTGAAGGCCGCTAAGTAGCACAAACTACTCCATACACTAGAAATTATCCACAGGGTTTCCATTCATTTATAATTCATTTCTTAGCTTCCAAGTTCCTACCTGCCAATATCCAATTATGGCTTTGATAATTATGTGCCTCAAAATAAGTAGTTTATGTGTTAGAGAAAGAAACACTGCCAATTACTCTTTCCTCCTCTCCTACTGAGCTGAGCCTCATCAGTTGGGCATGTTATATACCATAATAATCAAGCAGGCGCTCCTAAATGAAGGACCAAAGGAATAGTGGGTTGGACATGTTTTAAAACAAATTCAGAAAAAAAAATGGCTCCTGGGTCTTTATACCCAAGTTAAGCTTCCCTCTTACCCAGATGTGGCCATAGCTTTTACCTCCATGATTCTTCCCACCTGGCGACCCATGTGCCTCCCATAGCTGGCGCTCTTTCCAATGTCAGGTCCATCACTTTAGGGTGTGCTGAGTACTTCCAAGCCCTCTGCTCAGTTTTATGTAGATGTGCTCTTTCATTAAGTCCAACCAGAGGACTTTGTATTGTTATATTTCCATTTGATAGTTGAAGAAACTAGAAGTCACAGAAATGGATGAGCTCCCCCAAGTTCAGAGTTGGGAATGTTAGGGTTGGAACTGGACATCTGCATCTGTATAGACTCAGCCTCCCCCTAAGCCCCCAGGAACATGGGGAGAAAATATCCAGTTCTCAGATTTGTAGGCAGAATTTTTTTTCCTTTGGGCTGCCAGCTCACAAAAAAAAAAAAAAAATGACACAGAGACTTATTATTAATTATGAAAGTTTGGCCTATAGCTTAGCCTTGTCCCACTGGCTCTTACAACTTAAATGAACCCATTTCTAATCATCTATGTGTTATCATGTGACTCATAGCTTTTACCTCTCCTCCTGCATGTCTTGTTCCCGGGGTTTGGCTCGAGATTCCGCCTTTCTCCTTCCCAGAGTTCTCTCTGTCCAGAAGTCCTACCTGTACCTCCTGCCTAACAATTGGCCATTTAACATTTTATTAAACCAATAACAGTGACACATCTTCACATAGTATAAAGAAAAATTCCACAACACAGATTCTTCCTGGAAGCAACCAGAGATTTTTAGATTAACACATCTGTTTTTCTGTGAAATTTGTTTAGGTGACCTGAAGAGGGACCTACCAAACACTACGTGTTGTTTGAGTAAGTATGTATTTTTAAAAGTTTTGCCCCCATGAATGATGCCCTGTGTTCAATCACCAGTATTACCAAAACAGAGAACCACAAATGAAAACTATAAACAGAGGACTATAAATGAAAAGCTTTGTCCAAAGTCACTCTGACAAATGTGTGGTTCATCCACAAAAAGCCATCCTTCAGTTCCCTGCAGATTTGTGTGTCTTATTTGTACATTATTTTGATTCTAACCCCCCAGAGTCAGGGCAGATGCCAGCAGAGCTCCTACTCTTTCACTTGGGATACCCATGACAAGCAGAGTGTTCTCACAGCATGCTGGCTTTCCGTCTGGTGGCTCCCATTCAGTCTGGAGGTTCTCACCCCACCTCCAGCTCTAGTCATTAGCTGTAATACCTCATAAAGCTTAGGGTAACACCTTACATGACATTATCAGTTCATTACAAAGTATACAGATGAATAGCCAGATGAAGAGGTACCTAGGTCAAGGTTTGAAAAGGTCCTGAGTATAAGACTACTTTCCCATGGATGTGAGTTATACCAACTTCCTAGTACATGGTTATGCTCACCAACTCAAGAACTCCAGACTCTTTCATTTAGGCCTCTTATGGAGCTTCTATTACACTGGCATTATTAAGTGTGTAACTACAGATAATTACTTAATCTCTAGCTCTTCTTCCCCAAGACTAGGAGAGGCCAAAATGTCTAGCCTCTAATTATAGGATAGTTCCTCCAAGCCCATGCTCTCCTCAGTGTCAGCTCATTACCATAAACTCTGGTATGGTTGAAAAGGTTTACTACCAATCACTAATGTTCTTGTCACCCTGCCATGGAGGATGTTAAAAGGCTTTTAGAAGCTTTGTGACAAGATCCAAGGACAGAAACCGAATTATTTCTTACTATGTCACATTTTAATTTTGGTTTGGTTTTATTTTCAATAGTGAGCCAAATCATTTCAGGAATTGATATAAACATGGATCATGTACTGCTTTCCATGTGTTTGACGAAATGACAGACTGGTAGGAAGGGACCTGAGAGAGAACGGACTCATTTGGGCTTGCGGTTTAAGAGCAGAGACTGTCTATCAAGGTGCGTGAAGCATGGTAACAGGAACATGAGGTGACTGTATCCTGTCCCTGTGTGTAGTCTGGAAGCAAAGAGCAGCTAGGGAGCGGATCCCTGCAATCATACCTCAGATCACACCCCCACTCACCCTCTTTCTTCAGCTCCACAATGTTGCAAGACATCACCACCACCTGGGAATCAACTATTGAGTCACATGAGCCAATGGAAGACATTTCAAAATCATACCACATTAAGACCTTTCACTTATATCTATGGAGTACACTAAGATAACCCCAAAAGCAAAAAGGATGTGACAGTTATGAAGTAGGGAAACCAGGGTGCTCTGTATGAAAGGAAGGTTTTAAACTGAACATTAAGCTACACACATACACACACACAGACACACACACACACACTCAAACATTCATACACAGACACTCTCACACACTCACACATATGCACATAGACATGTACATATATGTGCACACTCACATATGCACACACATACACATGCACACTGACTCACATACACACAAATATATGCACACACATGCATGCCCATGTATACACACACACACACACACACACATGCATATACATGCTGCCTTTATCTATCCTATGTTTTAAGTGTCATCGATTTATTTTAAAGTGTGATGCCAGTGTTGTGGAATCAGAGGTGGTCTGTGGCAATCACGGAATGAGAAAGGATGGGAAACAAAAGGCAATAACATTTCTTCAGTAGTAGCTATTGCTCAACACAGAACTGTGCCGTAATGAAATTGGAAAACTAGATATTTAAGTCTACACACCCAACTGTCAAAATACACTAGTGGCTTCTCTGGGGAGTGTTGCCTGAGCATTCTCCCTGATGCTTTTCTGTTTGTTGTAGAACTGCTGAAAAGAAACTGATGGCAGCTGCTGCGAAAACATAGAATTCCCAGGCGAGGTGGGACTTCCATTATGTTGTCTGGTTCAATGCCGTACACAGTATATGATGGACATGAAGGTCCATTCATATGATGGTAGGAGAGGTAAAGCCACTCAGTGGCTCATCCTGGACCACAGCTTCTCTGGGTTTTAACTGACTACCCTTCCAACCTCACCCAGTTTTTCCCATGTTCACTTGTAGTTCATGAGAGGCAGTTAGAACCATGTCATTCCTTCATTCCTATTTTGCCCAACAGGTCATCTCAGCATAGCTAACAGGATATCACAGGAAAGCATGATGCTCCTTTTTCTATGAGTCAATTTCATTCACTCCTATGTTGCTACAGTATAGTCAGTTACTCACACACACGGAGTCATGCACACACACATGCACACATCTCTCAAATGATCTTTACCTGCAGAAACTAAAAAAACTTTCTAGTGGACTTTCACAGAAAGTATTTTGGACAACAAAAATACAACCTAGCTTTGGCTGTAGGGGCTACATGTGTCCTCCAACTTCTTCTACCTGGGGTGTCTGGCCTCCTGGGAAGGGGGATATGGTGGCTGCAAATGCCACTTCGATCTCAGGTACCAGTCATATCACTCCCAGTCAGCTGCTACTTATGGCCTTGCTCTGCTCCTTCAGAATGAAATCAGAGGTCTAATTAGAAGAAATTGGAGACCTGTTCTCTCTGCCCTGTACTGTGGAAGCCTTTGCGGACTTCGTCTTAAGCTAATTTATAGACTAATATTCTTCAGCTGCATTTGGTATTGTTCTCTTTCCACAGTTAAAGAAACCTCTTGGCAGCTGAGAATTACAGTTCAAAACCCTGGGGACACATTTTGCTACGTAAACTTCAATGTGTTTCCTTTAATGCCCCTGGAAACAGCAAGGTTCTTGTTAGAAAAGCCAAGTCTTGAAGCTTTACTCCAGGCTCCCCCCATCCCTCTGTGTGTTCCCCATTGTCATCTCACCCATCCCCCCCCCCATCACCATAGTTCCCTGTGGAATCTTAATGCAGCCTTGATTTTGAGAGCCTGGCTTCCAGAGATGGCAATTGGAGAATTAGGCAAATTCTAATGGTAAGTAGCTACTTAAACACCTTGCTACTGCGTACGTGGTGCAGGACCCAGCCTCTTCCAGAAACTTGTGAGAGATGCACACTCCATGCACCTCCACACCAAAGCTAGCAAATTTGAGTGTGCATTTTAACGAGCTCCCCTGGTGACCTGTGCCTGTGAAAATTGAGAAGACTTCTAGGAGCCTTCGGCCTGAAAAGTTAGGTAATGAAGGCCAAGTTCATTTCTCTCCCATGAGCCTCTTGGGTAATGACTGCCAGCTCCCCCTACCTTTTCTAATACAGAGCTTTAGGCAAAAGCCACCCTCCAATAGGAAGATTTCAAGTGATGTCGCGTACCCCAGGGCTGCACAAGGAGTCCATGCTTTAAGGCAAATTCTCAAAGCACTGCTCTCAAAGAAGACAGCCTTGGGGCATCCCAGACAGTGGCTCCAGGAGAGTGAACAGCTTGCCTCAGGAAAGGCCACAGAATAACTCCCCACCCAGGATCTGGAAGGCTAGGTGAAGGTTGACTATGTAAAGTTCTACTGTCGTGTTGATTTTTTTATTTAATTCACCAAGCGCTCTCCCCGCCCCCCCAGTGAAAACCAAATATGAATACCAAATAACGAAAGTCAGAAGTAGTCTGATTGGCAATACTGAGTTTCCAGACTGGAATCTTCTGTTAAATGAGAAACTCACTCAATTTTTCATACAGTCAGTCAGTTATCAGCCAAGTTAGCAGATGTTGTTTCCTTTCGAACACAGCTGTTTTCTGTGGCTTTGTGGAAATCCTAACATCTAACCTTCTGGACAGAGTAAGCGGAGATCATCTACATCAGCTGCACCAGAACTTAAAACAGCATTGGGTATCTTGCATTTAAACAAGGGTTAGAGAACTTCTCTTATTTGTTAGCTTTACTGTGAGGAAAAGTATTTGCCTTCTCTGGATGCTCATTTCTTTATAAAATAGAGATAATAAAAGCCTACTCTTCAGATTTATTTTCTTTCTGAGAGTCTCTAAAAACCTGTGTTGTTTTTCATACTTTTTGACAGTAGTGCGGATTGAACCCAGGGCCTGGCACATGCTAGGTCTATCCTGACTTCTGTCCCTGAGCCTACACCTCTAGTCCTCCACAAGTGTTATTTTTGAGGCTTTTTCTTTTTCAAGTGTTCCCAGACTCTCAACTCTTCTCCCTCTTATGATCTACTAATGACAATATTAAGTTGAGATGGAAGGCTCATACCTGTGGTCCCTCTCAGCCACTGCCCGTGCATGCCTGGCTTCCATCCTTTATCTTTCATCTTTCAGCCAGGCTTCTGTAATGCAACTCCACCTCTGCCCACACAGTTACTGACAGTATATTTTGCAAATGAGATCCTTTGGGATACAAGATCAGATATTTCCCTGAAGTCTAGACACATTCCAGTGAGCCTGTTCCATCCATCATTTATGCATGGGTCTGTCACTTAGTCACCCCTGGTCTTTATGATAAAAGCCGGCTCCTACCCTCCTTTAGATGGAATAGATTAACAAATTGGAGAAGTTTCTTACATCAGCATCATGCTTTACATTTTGTACAGGCAAGATCTCATTTTGACTTTCATGAAAAACCTGAGAGATCTACAGGGTAGGATGTTGAACCTGTTATGTAAACCTCAGAACAACTGATGTCACCAGCTACCAAGAGGTAGATACAGATCGGTAT
The DNA here is from genome assembly GCA_902168425.1 of Peromyscus attwateri. Lineage (NCBI taxonomy): Eukaryota > Metazoa > Chordata > Mammalia > Rodentia > Cricetidae > Peromyscus > Peromyscus attwateri. The sequence goes on along the minus strand of CABHPP010146073.1, from coordinate 31,849 downwards.
AAACCTTCCAGCTCTGACCACCATCCCAGAATGCCTTACAACATAAAGGCCAGAAACAAGTACAAAGCAGAATGCAGGATGTAAGTCAAGACCCCCCCTCCTCTTCGAATACACAAACACATGCATATATACCCTACTCTCCAAAACATGGCTTACAGTCCCCACAAATGTATACATATAACCCCCCTCCTCAGCCTCCCAAAGCACTACGTTTATGCACACACACATGCACACATATGGGGGTGGAGGAAAAGAGTTGTCTTTCTATATAGCACTGGATCATGGATGTCCTGGAGAAAAGGCTGTTAGACAAGGCTGACTTCAAACTCACCGAGATCTGCCTGCCTCTGCCTCCTCAGTACTAGGATTAAGGCATGCACCACCATGCCTGGCCTATGCTTATCCCACATTTGGCAACTCTTTTTACATATTGCTTTGTGTTTGCTCTAATGAAATAAAATATTTGAACACAGACCCAGGCATAAATGATGGACAGAAACAGACATTTGTTTCTCTCACCACTCTGGAGGCTTAGAAGTCCAAGATGAAGGCAATGTGGATATGGGACATAGTGAGGGCTGCTTTCTGCTTCCTAGCAGATGCCTTAGGAGCTGCTGTATTCTCTCACATGGCAAAGAGACAGAAGGGTAAGCATTGGTTAGCTGAGCACTATGAGAAGCCTCTTTTTATAAGAGTCTGAATCCCACTCACCTGGGAGGAGCCTGCATCATCTACGCACTCCTTAAGGGGCCCTCCTCTAATACTATTACATTGGTAACACCTGAATTTTGGAAGGTATTGTTCCTTAATTTCTAAGTTATTCTTCTTCTTCTGCTCCTCCTCTTCCTCCTCCTCCTCTTGAATATCCCCAGCCAAAGAAATCTTTCTGTTACTGGTTTCCAGCAGGAAGATAACACAGCTTCATGTGTTCATCTTCAGACCCTGCAGTATCTGGCACCTTATTCCCCTGTGGTGATACTGATTGGGTGAACTTCAAAAGTCCCTGTGATAACTGAAGTCAACAGGACAAAAGCAATATGGTAGGAAACGTGTCACCACTTTGACAACATACCTGACATAAACGCATTAAGAGAAAGGAAGGATTTATCTGGGTTCACAGGTGACAGGTTTAAGTGGACGGTCACCTGGCTGGTTACTTTCAGGCAAAGAATCATGGTGAAGAGCTTCGAGCAGAACAAACTTACTAACCCTGTGATGGCTGGAAAGCAGAGATGAGACAAAGGCAGCTTGGGACAAGATTTGGTCCCCAACACATTCTGCCAGTGACTCAGTCCCTCCAGTGAGGCCTCTCCTAAGAGAATTTCCAAAAATAGGATCACCAGGTAGGTATTCGGCCTTCAAGGCAGGAGCCTTCACAGGGTGCGATAGTTTGAATGGGAAATGCCCCTCATAGGCTCAGGTTTGTGAACATTTGGGGAGATAGTGAAACTTGCAGGTCATGGAGCCTTGCTGGAGGAAGTACGTCACTGGGGGACGGGCTTTGAGAGTTTATAGCCTGTCTCTAGTTCATGCTCTCTGATTTCTGCATGTGGTTGGAGATGTGATATCTCAGCTTCTGGCTCTTATCACCCGGTCTGCCACTTGTTGCCATGCCTACCCCACTGCAGTGGACTCATCCCCCACTGGAACCACAAGGTGCTTTCATACGTATCTACCTCTCTCTGTATGTATATGTATATTGGTCATTGTATTTTATCACAACAACAAATAGGGAGCTGATACACAGGGCTACCTCATTCCCAAACCATGACAATAGATGAAGGGTATCTTTGTTCAGATTGGCTTGACTGGAGGTTGCTAAGTAGCATAAACAACAGACATCACCCATTACGCATGGGAAGTTTGAAGTCATGTCAGGATCCAGCAGGTTTTGATGTCAAGATCCAGCAGGTTTGGCTTCCGCAAATGGCACAGTGCGCCTCTTCTTAGGCCATTAATCCCAACATGAACTTTCTGCCCTTAGGGCCTGATTACCTCCCAAAGCCCCATCACCACATATGGCCACATTAGGGATTAGGTTTTCAACATATGACTTGAGGGAGGGAGACACAAACACCCAGTCCATAGCAAGGCCCCATTCAGAAAATCCATCTAAGTCCATTGCTGTCCATAGTAAAATTAAAGCGGCAGCCTTAACTTGAAATAATACCACCTCAGTCCTTAGTGAAGGCAGCTGCCCATCTAGATGTTACAGCCAGCTGACTAAAAGCAGGATCCCTAGACTGCACAGAGGAGGACTTTGACTTCACTCATGGGGCACTCATGGGCAGTTGCTTTGCCTCTTTGTAGCTTAAGTTCTTGTGTGTTAAGTGAGGGGAAGTAATACTACTACTTAACCCTTGAGTTTGGAAGAACTAAGTGAATTTATTCTTATACAGCACTTACATACATTAGTATTCATTTTATTATCCTTAGTCGTGATTTCCCATTTCGTTTTTATGTTAGACATATTGTCAGAGCAGCAAAAGAAAACAACAACAAAAAGCCATTAAGGGAAAACTCCTGGTCAGTGACTAGAATCTCTGGCCTGCCTGTAAAGCTAACATTCAATTGGGAAAGTCAGTCACCTGACCAAGGAACTGCCACCCATAAATTGCCCTAAGAAAGTGGGATCACTGTAGGCCAATGGTTCTCAACCTTCCTAATACTGCTAACTCTTCAATACAGTTCCTCATGTTGTGACCCCCCCCAACCATAAAATCATTTTCATTGCTACTTCATATCATAGCTGTACTTTTGTTGCTGTTATGAATTGTAATGTAAATATCTGTGTTTTCCAATGGTCTTAGGAGACCTTTGTGAAAGGGTCTTTCAATCCCCAATGGGGTCGCAACCCACAGGTTAAGAACCACTGCCTTAAGCCATGCTAAAGAGATAGGTGGAATAATTATTCTTTTAATGAGATGCTGTACTTTTCCTACCCAGAATTCCCACCCCCAATGCAGTACCTATAAGCCCCATGAGGTCACTATGAAGGTCATTGTGCCTGAACACCTTTCTAAATTCAGAAGATATACCTTTTTCTTTTCTTTTCTCTTCTTTTCTTTTTTCTGCCTCTCTTGATGCTGGCCAGAACCTCTGTATGTTTTTTTTTTTGATACTTTGGGCTTCCTTATTCTTTCTCTAAAGCCTCACACCTCCACGCCATATGGCTGTCTACTGCCACTGGCCAACCTCCATGATGCTCACTCAAGCAACATGGCTTTTCTTCCTTCTTTCCTCCATCCTCCTTCTCTGGGAAGTTGCTGAAATCTACAGTTCCCTATATCCTAGGGCTTTTCTTTTCAAACTCTAATAAATTGTCCCCAAACTTCTCAGTCTGTTTTTAAATTATTTTATTAATGAGATGAAGAACCCCAAGAGGGAACCCTAATTTCCCCGTATCACCTGGCAACCATTAAGGGGTCCCTCAAAATTCTAGTAACAATACTAACACAGGAGTGCATGGAGAAGAGGAAATGGGAAATGATGTAATTACATTTTAATTTAAATTAACAGTTATCAAAAGGTGAAATAATAAGTGATAAACACATATATGGAAAAATGTTCTGCATCCTAAGTCACCAGGGAAATACAAATTAAAACTGCATTGAAAGAGCATCTTAGAATGGCTTCCATCAAAAAACCAGTAACAAATGGTGAAGGGGATGTGGAGAAGGATTATATTTTTTAAATACTGCTGGTGAGAATATAAATTAGTCTAGCTGATAAGGAAGTCAGTATGGAGGTTCTGCAAAACACCAAAATTTGGATTATTTCATGACCCAGCTATACCACTTGTCTTTGTCAGGGTTTCTATTGCTGTGTTGAAACACCATGACCAAGAAGAACTTGGAGAGGAAAAGGTTTATTTCACTCACAGTTCCATATAACAGTTCAGTATCAAAAGCACTGACAGCAGGAACTCAAACAGGGCAGGAACCTGGAGGCAGGAGCTGATGCAGGGGCCATGGAGGGGTGCTGCTTACTAGCTTGCTCCCCGTGACTTGCTCAGCCTGCTTTCTTATAGAACACAGGACCACCAGCCCAGGAGTGGCACCATCCACCGTGGCCTGAGTCCTCCCCCATCAACCACTAATTAAGAAAATGACTTACAGGCCTGCCTACAGCCTGATCTTAGGGGCTCTGAGGCATTTTCATAACTGAGGTTCCCTCCTCTCAAATGACTTTAGCTTGTGTCCATTTGACACAAAACTATGCAGCATGAACTGTTCAATATATACCTGGAAGGATTCTAAGCCAACCTTAAAGACACTGGCCACTTCCATGTTTTTTACACGACTCACAATAGTTAAGTCACAGAATCTGCCCATGTGTCCATGAACATATGAAGACATGAAGAAATCATGGATATGTACATAGTAGAGACTTTTCCAGCCATAAGGAAGAATGAAATCACAGAAAACAGGGGTAACTGGAGATTACCCAGTTAAGTGAAATAAGCTACACTCAGAAAGGGAAATACTCCTTTTTCTTCCTTCTCTCATTTGTGGAGACGTTGTGGAGATTTACAAAGATGGGCAGAAAAACAGAGCTACAGGTACAGATCTACATGCCACATGAAAGCAAAGGGAGATGGAGGGAAGGAAAACTGAAGAAACAAGGTAAATGTGGTCAAAATAGATGTTATACCTGGAAGGTTATCCACATAAGGCTTACCGCGATGTACAATAAATCTATTGTAAAAATTAAGAAAGAAAACAGGGAGGAAGAGTACAAGGAAGAAAATGGAAACATCACACACTGCACATAGTATTACCCTTCTTTATACACATACGTGTTAATATTTAATTGTGCTGAAATGTGGTGATATTTTATTTGTATGTTAATAAATAAAGTTTGCTTGGAGATCAGAGGAAATAGCAAGCCATTTTAAGTAAATACAAAAGCCAGGCAGTGGTAGCACACACCCTTAATCCAATCACTTAGCAGACAGGGTCTCTGTGTGTTCAAGGCCACACTAGGGAACAGAGCCAAGCGTGGTGACATACACCTTTAATCCCAATACCAACCAGAGAGACCTGGAGGTCTGTACAGACAGGCAGTGACAAGAAAGTGAGGTAGCTGGGCTAAGAGCCAATGACAGGGCAGAAAAACAAGGCAATAAAGGCGTGGGTAGACAGGAAGTAGCTCGCATTTGGGAGCTGCAGAGTTGGTGAGGTAAGGTTGGCTGGTGGCTCTCACTATTTCCCTGATCTCTAAGGCTTTTACCCCTATATTTGGCTCCATGTTTTTTATTTAATAAGACCACTTAGAAATTCATCTACATTCACATACACACACACACACACACACACACACACACACATTTATTGAGGATTCATTCTGTCTGGCATGTTCTGGACTCTATAGAATTACACAACTGAATACAGGGTGTGGCTGTATATGCTTACATTTAAACTAATTAAAAGTAAATAAGGTATAAAGAAATCAGTCCTTCAGGTGCACTGGCCACATTTCAAGTACAGAATCACTACATGAGGATAATAGCTACCATATTGGGCAGTTGAAACAGAGAGAAAACCCTGAATGCAGGAAGTTAGGTATGCAGAGCTGTATAACAAACAGAGAGATAACTGCATGCATTTCTACAAGGAAATAAGGAATTAAACAAATAAATCCATGATTATGAACAATTTTACGAATAAGCACATTTATTCAGTTACTGGATTATACACTAACAAATTAATTTTACAAATGATTTCAAGAGCTGTAATAGAAGCAGCTGCTGTGCCTTTAACAAAAGTGCATTGTTTATTCTAGGAAGTTTAAAAATGCAGTAACAATAAAAAAATTAAATATAATTTCATTGTACAAAAGATCCATACATACGTGTACTCTGACTTTTTCACTTCAACATGTAGCTGAAACATGTACCATGTTGGTCCTAACAATATTATTTTCAACATCTACATAACAGTACAATTTGTGAATGACTCATATTTTATTACAACATTATTGGAATTTAAGTTGTTTTAACATTTTTATTCTGACTAAATGTAGATTCATATTTTTAGTTTTTTGACTTTTTAATTTCTTCCTGACATGTTCATGGAAATATCATTTCAAGAACAATGTTATTGATATGTTTTAAATCTTAATTCATGTTAAGAAATGAATTTTCAATATTTAAACATATATTCATTTATTCCAGAAAGCAGCATATATTTTAGTTTTTATTAATGAAACTATTTTATTTAAAATTGTGCTTTGATTAACAGTGAGGATGGATAGGATTTCAAATATTTCTTCAACAATTAATTTCATTTTGCCCTGTTTCAGTTCCATGCTAATTTTTCAACTGACACATTCATTAGCTCTTTTACTTTAAAAATATTCAGTATCTACCTCTACTATTCATTGAATATCTTAACCCAGTTTTTATTTATTTTTATATGCAAAGACTTTGGAATTTTTATGTGGCAAATTCTTTTAATTGATTTGAAGTTTTAAGGTGAGTATTTATGAAAAGTCTAAGATGTCTATGTTCAGGAAGTATCTAAAAGTTTGCAGGAAAAACTATCCTAAAATTATGGAACCACAAAAGACCTCGGATAGCCAGAACAATCCTGAGAAAAAGCACAATGCTGGAGGATCACCATTCCAAATATTAAGATATGTTACAGAGCCATGTTAATAAAAAACAGTATGGTCCTGGCACAAAAACAGGCATGTAGACCAATGCAACAAAACCAAAGATGCAAACTTGAGTATATGTAACTGCAGCCATTTAGTATTTGACAATATATAAACATTTGTACTTATACCCACAGATAATTATACTCTTCACCTCTCATCAAAGCAGCTTTCTTTGCAACAGTTGGAGACCACTACAGAAACCACAACCAATCAAAATGCAGAGTTATGGAACCCAGTCCCATTGGATACATCTACCAAACACTCCCACACCTAAGGCTCAGGGAACATTGAAGAAGAGGGGACAGAAGGGTTGTAAGAGCTAGAGAATGAGGGAGTTTGCTGTGAGATTGCGTCTGCTTCTAATATTGGAAGATAAACCCACAAAGTCTCACCAATATAGCTGACTAAACATGAGCTGAACAAGAACAACACAAGACATACCAAAGTGAATGGGGAAAGCCCACAGGACTTCAACTCTACACAAAGAACTACAGGAGATGCTGGGAGTGGGAGAAATAGTCTTCTCCAGGGAAGAGCACACCAATTGGTTATTCAATACTAAACATTCAGCCCTGAAAACATAAATACAAATAACTTTATACAGACTGATCAGGTTTTATTTAGGAATATATGCATATATATATATATATATATATGCAACAACAATTAATGAAAAACAGAGGCCATGAATTTAGAAAGAGGGCAATGACGAATATATGGGAAGTTTTGGAGGGAAGAAAGGGAAGGGAAAAGTGATATAATTATATAATAATCTCAAAAATTAAAATTATAAAAGTTAAAAAAAATTTATTCTTTTTTTAAGTTCTAGGACATTTAGTCTTGACCACACAGTGCAGATGCAAAAATAATAAGGTAGAATATGAACAGTAACTCCTCAAAGTTGTCCTCTAACCTCTGTAGGTGGGTGTATGCCATGTACACACATACACACATGCACAATTTTTAGAGACATCTTTAATTATTCAAATTGTTTTTCTTCTGTGAGTAAGGAACTAATTTTTTCTTGATAATTTCATGGGTTTTATTTGTCATTAATTTTCACAAGCTTGATTGATATACTTAGGCCTGTATTTCTCTGGATTCATCCTATATAGGGATCTTCTTCAAATATATTTTCAGTACCAATCTATGTTTTTTTTTCTTTTAGGGAGTCTGATAAGACATGTATTAGATCTTTTGATACAGACAGTACCAATCTATGTTTTCTTTTAGGGAGTCTGATAAGACATATATTAGATCTTTTGATACAGACATCTAGATTCTTGAGAGTTCAGGGTGGGTTTTCATTGTTCTATATTCAACTGTAATGGTTGGTTCCTATGGTTTCTCATTTGGATGTTGAGCCCATGACTGAGTGTCCTTTTTCATAACAGTTACCATATTTCCATTTGACTCTATCTTCAAATTCCTTGCTAAGATTTCCTATTTTGTTTGTCTTTTTCCCAAGGGTATATAGTGATTGTTTTATAAAAATATATTTTTATTAATTATTTCAGAATTTCCTTGGGCAGGAAGGTAAACAACTCAAAACAGCTCAGGAAATCCCTGAAATTTATCATATTCACTAGGCTCCTCTCTGCCAGAGTAAGCAATAAAAGCTGAGAGTTATCCTCAGATGGAAGACTCACCTAGGACAAGCTGTAAAGAAGACTTGAGACCTTCCTGAAAGATGTTTAGACCAACTGAGTCACTTAGAAAGGGCACTCTCCAACCTGTTGATCTTTCTTCAGGCTGTGCAGTGTGCCTCAGGGTTCCAATTTTGTGTAGTGCCCCATGCTGGGGTAGGCCTTGGTGATGCAGCTGTCTTTCAGTCATTTCTGCTCCTATAAGTAACCCTTCATCCACACTGCTGTAAACAACCCCAACAAAACTCATTGCTTCATCAGTTTAGACTTTGGTGGTATCTATATCCTAACTGGGGTGAGTAGACCTGTGTGTTATATCTTCCCAGGAAAAGTTTTCTAACACAAATGTGTACAATGTGTTTTAATCATATTCATCCCCTATTCCTCTCCCAACTCCTCTCAGATCAATGCCTTCCCCACTTCATGTCTTTTTTTTTCCAATATCCCATAGACTGTAATTTATTCCAATCATATAATAAAACTGGAGCATGGTTGACCTACCAGGGGCCATACCCTTGAAGAAAACTGACTCTCCCTCCTTGTGACACCATCAACTTCCAATAGTTTCTCATCTTTGAACTTGGGGGTGGAGCTTAAAATGGAGAGGTCTCCCTCTCCATGATTAGTGGCTTGATACTTTTCAGACAACCATAGCTGCTGTGGGTTCATTAACACAAGGATCTATCACATCCAGAGGACACTATTTTATAGGAGTCTTTCCCAGCTTCTGGGTTTTACACCTTTCTGCCTACTTTTCTGTGATAGTCCCCAAGCCTCAAGGGTAGGGAGTGTGGTATAGATGGAGTGTGGTCCCATTTGTTGCTGACCATTCCACAGAAACTTTGTCTCTGCATTTTGACCAATGAGTTTCTATGCTATCAACCACTGCACAAAGAAACTTCTCTGACATGGTCTGAGAGCTGCAGTGGGCAGAGAGACACAAATTTAGAGGGCAATTTGACACTCGGGCATTTAGCAAAATAATAGTAGTAGGTTCAACCATGGGGCCTCTGAGCTTCCCAACTCCTACTCAATATAGTGTTTGGAGCTCTAGAGTATTAAGACAAGAGAAGGAAATAAAAGGGCCACAATAGGAAAGGAAAAAGTCAACATATCCCTGTGTACAGATGGCATGACGCTATACACGAAAGACCCCTCTAAAGGCTCCACCAGGAAACTCCTAAAGCTAGTAAACACTGCAGCAAAGTGGCAGATTACAAAGTTAACACACCAAAAATCAATAATTATATATATATATATATATATATATATATATATATATATATATATACACACACTAAAGATGAAGAGACTAGGAAAGAAATCATAGAAGCAATTCCATTGGCAGGATTAATATTGTAAAAATGGCCACCATACCAAAAGCAACCTATAGATTCATTCTCCGTCAAAATTACAATGCAATTCTTCACAGAAATTGAAAAAATAATCTTAATTTCATATGGACCCACAAAAGATTCCAAATAGCCCAAGTAATCCCAAACAATAAAGGCACAGCTGGTGTTATCATAATCTATGATTTCAAGTCATACTACAGAGCTACACATCTGTACTAAAGGAGCAAAGATGGCTTGGTGCTGATGCAGAAACAGAACATTGACCAATGCTGCTTTTTCTCTTTCCTTGTTTTTTGTTTTTTTGTTTTTTTTTCGTTTTTTGGTCCCTGGGGTACATACATTCTTTCCTTAGGTATGGTCAATATTCTAAAGTTACTTAAAAGATGACTCTGTAGTTATGCCACCTATCAAATGCATTGAAGATCATTCACTCTACTTTTGATTTTTAGGACTTGTTTTTCTACTTAATTTTGATGTGTAATTTTATTTTTAAAATCTAATGGTTCTGTAGGCAAAAGTATATTCAGCAAAATTCAGCTTTAACACCTGCCCTATAATTTTTTCTATTTCATATATGTGTCAGTTTTTAAAGTATAAGATTTGTTCTCTGTTTAAAAAATTGTGTATAGCTGGGTATAGTGTGGCATGCCTATCACACCAGAACTTGTGAACCTGAAGCAGAAAGATCGCCAGGACTTTAAGGTTAGCCTGGGTTTCATAGTGTGTTACAGGCTAGCCAAAGCCTATATAGAAAGATTCTGTGTCAGGGAGGAAAGACAAATGGACAGATGGACAGATGGAGGGAAGGAAGGAGAAAGGGATGGAGAGAGGGAGGGAAGGAGAGAAGAAGGGAGGGAGAGAAAGAGGTAGGGAGGAAGGATAATTTTTTTAATTAAATTTAATTTTACATATCAGCCATGGATTCCCTTGTTCTCCCCCCTCCCACCCCGCCCCCGTTTCCCCCAGCCCACCCCCCATTCCCATCTCCTCCAGGGCAAAGACTCCCCTGAGGATTGAGTTCAACCTGGTAGATTCAGTCCAGGCAAGTCCAGTCCCCTGGGAGGAAGGATAATTTATATGTACTATCATCTCCATGGTTGGTTGTTTTCTATATAAACTATTGTTTGGTTTCTTTATTTCACTTATTATATTAGGCATTAAAATATATCTCATTAAAAGAGAGCTATTGCTCATCCTTTTTTTCCAGATGCATATTAGTCTACGTAAATGTATTATTGTTTGTATTTAACAAGGTGAATATCCATGCAAGGTTTTCCTTCCTCCTCTCCCTCCCTCTCCCGTACTCTCCCTCCCTCCTTTCCTTTTCCCCCTCCCTCCCTTCCTTCCTTCCTCCCTCCCTCCCTTCCTTCCTTCCTCCCTCCCTCCCTTCATGTTGTTATCTAGCTATGGATTAGGTTGCTCAGTCAAAGGCTACAGCCATCCACTTCTCAGGCACCATTGAAGACAAGTGAGTATCTTCTGGGGGATGTCTTTCTGTATACTGTGAATTTATTTATCAACTCTGATGGGTTGATAAATAAAGCTGCATTGGCCTATGACAAGGCAGTTTAGAGGCAGGCGGAAAATCCAGGCAGATATACGAAAAGGAAGCACAGGCAGAGAAGAAACGCCATCATGCCATCCAGGGACCAGCATGTAATGGCACACAGGTAAAGCCACAGAACACATGGCGATGTATAGATTAATAGAAATGGGCTGAGTTTAGTTATAAGAGCTAGCTAGAAAGAAAACTGAGCCATAGGCCATGCGCATGCAATTTGTAGTTGATATAAGCCTCTGTGTGTTTACTTGGTTTCTGAGAGGCTGCAGGACCGGGCAGGACACAGGAAAACCTTCAGCTACAAGTATCAACTTGTCTGCTTCCTCAGAGTCAAACACTTAGAACAATCCTGATAGGTTATTCAGACCAACAAGATGACTGACAGTAGTTTAGGGATATGTTATCTGAGGCTACCTAGGGTCTAGCTTTAGATGGAAATGACCAAGAGATGAAGAAATTCTAATTCATGTAGGAGGCATCAAATTGTTACATTCAACTCTAAGGACAGAAGTAAAAACACGCTGCCCTCACACATATCAAACATGATGCTTATTATGATCATTATTAACTTGGGTGTTGTATGGACTGAACCTAGCCCAGGTCTCCATGAGCTAAGAGTATGCTCTTCTATTGAGCAACTGAAGCATGTACATAAGTAAAAGTGCTCGCAGAGGCCAGAAGATGTCAGATAGAGCTGCAATTACAGGTGGTTTAGAGCTACTTGATATTGGTGCTGGACTCTGGTCCTCTACAGAATTAGTATATGCTCTAACCTGCTGAGCCACCTCTCCAGCCTCAAGCTTTGGGTTTTTGTATTGACTGGGTGCAAACCTTAAAACCATAGTGCTTCATCTAAAAATAAAACAATGACTGCTGCCATTATTAGTACCATAATTAACTTAAAGGTTGCTATCACTAGGTTTTGCTCTATGCAAAGTGTTTTCTTCCGCTACGGACTCATTGCAAACCTTTCATAAGAATGACTGTTACAACCATGTGTATTTTAGGAAACTGAGACAAAGAGACATTAGGCAATGTCTGCAACTTACCAGGTACTCTGACCCCAGTGAAGTCTGTGACATGTCTTGGTATAGAGGATGTTAAATCTACATTTCCATCTCCAAATCTAAACAATAGTTATTGAACCTTAATAATAAAGTTGGAACAAGACAAAATCCACTGACTTACAAGGAAATCAGCAGTACATTACCAAGTTACAGTTCCTCTGTGATTTTATCCCTTCCCTACAATTTCCCAAACATTGGACTGGCATCTCACATGGAAATTTTGTATGTACATCCAGTTGGTCTCAGTCATTGCTAGAATTTTTCTCTCTCCAATTAACACAGCTTGTCCTTTGTAAATCCCTCTTCATGTTAAACCCAAGAGCCTCTCTTCCTTAATTCTTTTGCTTATTTTTTCTCTTGCTGTCAACCTTTTCTCTGTGGGCCTCTCATCCCTAAACTGTGATAATAAGCACATCTCGGCCTGTGTTTGCTCTTGCCTGCTAGCTTCTTAAGACAGTGAGTGAGGTTTGCCGGCTTGGGTTAATAGTCCCAGCAACGTGCTGTCTTCTATTTTTCCTTCTGGAAATGGTGTAAGCTTCAGTGCTTCTGTGAAGCTTTAATTTCCCTTTTACAGATACAACTTTTTTTTTTTTAGTGATTTTTGCAACCTATATTAACATGGCTATTACAAAATCATTTCTTCAAATATTTGGTTAGTATATTTGTATTGTAAAAATACTACATAGGATCTTAGACCAAAGATTAGTTTCACATACGTCTCATAACTCTTGACAGTGACAGAGTTCTAAGGATGTTCCCCAACTGTTGATGATTGCAATAGAAACACAGCCCGCCTGAATTTGCAGCTCCTCTGATCCTTCTTTTACTCAGTTTGGAGAAATGAGAAACATTGAGAAAGGCCTCTAAATCAATATTTACAAAACACTTGAAGAATTCTAATGCTAAGAAAGCCACTGCAATCAATAACTGGAATAGGAATTGCTCGAGATAAAATTAATGTTATTGAACAGCTTGGTAGAAATTTTACACTAAGTATATTAAGCATTGAAGGAGACAGACAAAGGCATACCTGCCATTGTAAGAAGAACAGAAAGTCTTGAAGCCACAGCAAATGGACCAACTGATTTCAATAATCCGTTATAAAACTTGAACATCAAATTCCTAGTGAAATCTTAAAACTGCAACAGATGAGGTAAATGCTAACCTAGATTACAAAAAAAGAGTTATTTAGAAAACCGGAAAAGAGTACTGAGGTGCCTTCTTGAACAGGAAAAACAATGACAAAACAGAGATGGGTAGAAAAGGCTTAACATCTATTTACTTGGAAGAAATTGCAGAATTTGAGCATAGGATGAGTGGTAGTAGGCTACATTTGCTGGGGATATTCCAACAGTGATGAACGCATAAATGTATTTAATTATTTTGTGAATATATGTGAGGGCAATATTCTAAAGTTACTTAGAATTCATTAGAGTGTGCAGGTCTATGTACACATCTGTATACATGCATGGAGAAGCCAGAGTTCAACCTTGGGTGTTGTTTCTCAACAGCTGCCCACCTTGATTTTTTGAGGCAGAGTCTCTCACTGGGTTCTGAGTCTTGCTGATTAGGCTAGGCTGACTAAACATGGAACCCCAGAGATCTGCCTATTTCTGCCCACCCTGTTCACTGGGATTACCAGGCCTGACTTATTACAGGGCATTTAGCTGCCTCCTCAGCCACCTAAAATTTGGGTCACAAATATACAGAATCAAGTAGGAGACTGGGCTTGGTGGCATAAACCTATAATCTGAGCAGTTTTCTGGAGGCCCATGTAAAGGGCTGGCAAGTTCAAGCCCAGCCTGGGCAACAAAGTGAGAGTCTGCTTTACAAAACAAAAATAAAATGTAATCAAGTAATAACTAAAGACAAAGGAAGATCAAATAAAAACAAGTCTATATACCTGATGTTATGGTTTGAATGTGAAATATTCTAGCAGACTCCTGTGTTTGAACACTTGGTTCCTAGCTAATGGTGTGGTTTAGGAAGTATATGATGCCTTTATTGGAAGAAAGTGCAGGACAAGACACAAGTTCTCCAGGGAGGGGGTGGGAGGGGGTGGGAAGGGTGGGCTTTGAGGAAATGATCACCTGGCCCCACCTCTTTGTTCTCTCTCTGATCCCTGGGTGGATGCAATGTGATCAGCCAGCTTCCTGTCCCTGTCACCATGCCCTCTTTGCCTTCTGCCACATCTTCTCCACAACAATGGGATCGACCCTCCTAGAACTGTAAGCCAAAATAAATCCTTTCTCCCTAAATTGCTTTAGCCAAGGTATTTTATCAAAACCACAGAACAAAACTAGCACACCTGGTCACAGAGTAAAATAAGATGTCATTGACAAAAGAGAGAAATCAGAAGCGCTGAAAGACTAGCTACAGGCTTTCCCACCAAAGGTCAGCTGAGCACTGTGTGACATAACAACCCAGAATGTTACATCTGGTCAACACTAAAAGGGGCCCAGAGAGATGGCTCATTAGGTAAAGTACTCACGCCACATGCAGGAGAACATGAGTTCAAATCCCCAGCATCCACACAAAGGGGCAAGGGTGGTGGCCTGAGCTGAACTGGAGAGCTCCAAGTCACCAATAGAAGAAGACATCCAGTATTGACCTCTGGTCTACACACATACACACACACACACACACACACACACACACACACACACACACACGCAGCTTGAAAAGTATACATTGATAGTTACTGATAGAAAGTAAAGGTGATTTGAAAAGACAATTTCTAAGTACACAATGCATTTGCATGGTGACAGAGTTCCATGTGCTTTGCACAAGCACACTATGGGTCCTTGATTTTTTTTAGGCAGGGTCTGTCAACCACCCCCATCATTTTTCTTCCCATGGCCCCAGTGTCCCCTCTCTCCGATTTCTCCTTCTTAGGACAGAGTCATATAGTTAAGATTCTGTGCCCATACTAGAACAGAGAGACTTTCTGCAGAGCATGCGCACTGCATGCCCTTTTCAACTTTCAGCTTTGTTACTCAGATGCGTGACAGGGACATAGTAAGAAGGGATATTTCATACCAACATTTTCTGTCAACTATGACTGGCTATACATTAGACTAAGTAATTGAAAATTTTAACTGGAAGGAAGTGGAAAATTATTTCTGTAACTGTTTCTGATTGTTCTTTTACTCAAAGCTCCTCAGGATCAAACAAACTGCTCCCCAGTGTACAAAGTAACAACCAGGAAACTATATAGGCTATGTTACAATCCAAGAAAAAAAGTTTATCTATTTTACACGGTCATTTAAAAAACAACAACAGCCATCTCTCAATGATACTCCCGTCAAAATGATGGGATAATCTCTAGTGACTGGCAATATCTACAAGCCAGATAACAAAGAAAGAGAGAAAAAAAGACGTAAAAAGAAAGAGAGAGAAAAGGGGAGATAGAAAAAAGAGAAAGGAGAGAAAGGAGAGAGGGAGAGAGGGAGGGAGGGAGGGAGAGAGAGAGAGAGAGGAATAAGAAAGAGAAAAGAGACCTGAAAATAACTTGGAAGAGCGCTTCAGTTCTCTCTCCTCCCTCTCCTCCTCCCTCCTCCCTCCTCCCTCCTCCCTCCTCCCTCTCCCTGTGTGTGTGTGTGTGTGTGTGTGTGTGTGTGTGTGTGTGTGTGTGT
>CABHPP010146073.1:0-15915 GCA_902168425.1 Peromyscus attwateri | reverse complement strand
TGTGTGTGTGTGTGTGTGTGTGTGTGTGTGTGTGTGTGTGTGTGTGTTTGGAATGAGAACAGGAAAACACTATTATCATCCACTATGAAACAGCCTGTCTATCATTAAGAATGGAGCTCAGTCCATTTTTGGA
The DNA here is from genome assembly GCA_902168425.1 of Peromyscus attwateri. Lineage (NCBI taxonomy): Eukaryota > Metazoa > Chordata > Mammalia > Rodentia > Cricetidae > Peromyscus > Peromyscus attwateri. The sequence continues at coordinate 15,782 of CABHPP010146073.1, read as the reverse complement.
AGAAAAGCAAAGCTAAAAACTCATTGTTGGAGTAATGAGTTTCATAATCTCCTAGTAGCAATCTAGTTTGTCGAGGTACCTCAGTTTTCATTTGATTAATTGATTAACCCATCATAACTGATTGACCAATTGAAACATTCCCCCTTTTTCCCTTCATTTACTCCCTGCTCAGAATCCTCTGTTCTACACACTGGGCTAGCTTTAGTGCGATTTTCTAGTTAATTTTAGGGAAAATTAATGATGTCATAGACCTTACAAACCCTTTACACCTACAAGATCACATCTGTTGATACCAAAACAGCCACTTCTGCTGGCTGCAAGTGTCTGCAGGACCTTCAGAACAAAGGGTTCTGTACAGGGCTAGGTTCCTACTGATAAGACTCTGGAGAGCCCGTCTATGGGGTAGTGTTCCAACCTTCCCTAGGTAGTGAGACACAGGGTGTGATGGCCAGAGAGGTCCCAGTGAACGCAGAGTCAGACCAGCCTAAGAAATAGCTGTTCTACAGTGTTTGCCTAAAAATAATCTGAACCTCAAACCAGAAAACACAAAATGCATCTGTCCCTGACAAGGGAAGAGATGGGCTTAGACAGTGTAGGCCCATTGTTTTATCATTGGTGAAGTGACTTGCCCAAGATGACATGAAACACAGTGACTGGACCTCCAGGGATGCCTCCAGAACACAGAGTAGAAGGTCAAAAAAGCTGCTGGGTAAATAATGAGAGACAGAGCAGAGCTCCATTAGAGTCCACAGCAAATGTCAGAGACCCAGAACAAGTTTTCTAAGGAAAACAGCATGAGCTTTGGACTGAGACATTTAATAAAGCTTGTGTCCTTGAGAGGGGCCATGTCCTCTTTGTTAAATATTATTTTTACAATGGGCTTTTTTAACAGCCTTATAGCAGGAATTGCAAGAGATAAGCTGCTTAAACCAGGCCTGGCACACAGTAAAAGATCAATAAATAGTAGACTCCATTTTCAATAAGCTTATAATTGAAATTAAAAAAATTAAATTGAAAGTGAAAAGGAAAACCAATAAATGTCTCTTTCAATTAGCATGGGCCTATAAAGAAACCTAAATCGCATCCAGTCTTTTGGACAAGGAACAGAGGGCATAAAGGAATTATTGTAATTTTTCATTAAGTGTTTAAGACATATAGGCAATCCAAGTCTAGCCTTTCTCACCCCCACCCCATAAGCCAAGAGAATATTCTAGCCACAATAAAACTTGGAGCGTGATCAGTGTAGTTCTCCTAGTAGAGTGCCTGATGTGTGCATACTCACATAACCTTATCTGAAAGGCTCTTGGCAAAATCTCTCACCACTTCTGACTAAGGGGCAGCAGATGCCTGGAATCAGTCCTTCCTCATTACTCCCCTCACCAGACCCCACAACCCACCCCACTTCCTGTCTTCAGACCACTGTCTGCTCCTCTTGCTGTTTGTAACGTTGGCCGTCTGTTCCAGGGACGTTTATCCCACACCTGGCAGTTTCTGCCTTGTTAGTATTTCCCACTGAATAGTTAAGTTCCCCCTGAGTTTGAACATGATTTTGTTTCTTTATCAACAACACATTTGGATTTTTCTTTTCTTTTTTTTTTTTGGATTTCTCTTTGGCAACAATAATGAGAAGCAGCTGGCCTCCTGGGCCTGGGACCTGGCAGAGAGAATGGTGTCATCACCGAGGGTTCGAAGCTTACTATAGCCACCTACCTACAAGAATCCTTTTGTTGCTCTGCAGTCGGAGTTCTGGGTCTAGCTTCAGTTCTGCTTTTGGGCTGTAGGTACACTACTTTCTCCTTTTTTTTTCTGTTGGACATAAGGAAAAGGGAGTAAATGATGTGGGCTTAGTCTTCAAATCTTTATAATATTTGAAAAGTGCAGTCTCAGATCATATCTATCTGTCTGTCTGTCTATCATCTATTTACTTCCTTTATCTTCCATTCTTTCAGTAGCTCTTTCCAATAAAATTTCAATATCGTAATTATAAATCACATAATAAATAGTAAGTCAACTTAATAAATAAATAGTATAAGAGAAAATACACTTAGAAAAGCAAATATAGCTGGGCGGTGGTGGCGCACGCCTTTAATCCTAGCACTTGGCAGGCAGAGGCAGGCGGATCTCTTTGAGTTTGAGGCCAGCCTGGGCTACAGAGTGAGTTCCAGGAAAGGCACAAAGCTACACAGAGAAACCCTGTCTTGAAAAACCCAAAAAAAAGAAAAGCAAATATAAAAAGAACCAATTTCTAAAGCCCTTGTGGCTCCTGTCTTATACATATACCAAGATATTAATACTCACTTCTAGAATTTAATATAGACATTTTAATAACTAAACATATTGATTCCTAACTCAAGTTATGAATCTGAGCTTTAAGTAAATATGTATGTTTATACACATGTCCACAGTACTACACACACCACACACATATACATCTTAGAATATACTGAAACATAATATATCTAATTATGGTTTGGGTGGGTGTTCCCAACGTTCACTGTGTACAAATCCTGGCTGTAGGATGGTGCTTTTGTGATACTGTTAGAAGGTGGCTTTACCTTTGAGAAGCAGGATCTGACAATCTTAGGAAATGGAGGCACCCTTTTGAAGGCTATCAGAGAACCTGACTCTCAAGTCTCTACTTTCTGACTCATGTGACCACTTTGTTCTGCCAGACATTTACCCTGGAACATGCTGTTGTCATCAGAAGCACAAAGCAATGGGGCTTCTTGATCTTGGCTTAGAAGCCACAGAACACTGTGCAAAAAGAAACCTTTTCTCTTCATAATTGCCTTTGTTATTTTGTCAAAGTAAGTTACCTACTGTCCACTGTTGTATAATATTGTTTTAAGATGTGTTATGTTTGTTTGTGCTGTGGAACATTTGTTTGATGGTGCAAGGATGTGTTGCATTATGTTGCATTTGTTTAACTCTGTGAAGCTATGTTACTTTGCCTGTCTAAAACACCTGATAGTCTAATAAAGAGCTGAATGGCCGATAGTGGGGCTGGAGAAAAGATAGGCAGGGCTGGCAGGCAGTGAGAATAAATGGAAAGAGAAATCTGTTAGAAAAAGAAGAAAGAACAAGAGAACAAGAAGAGGAGGATGCTAGGTGCCAGCCACCCAGCCACACAGCCAGCTACGGAGTAAAAGTGAAAGTAAGACTTACAAAAGAGAAAGGTAAAAGCCCAGAGGCAAAAGGTAGATAGAGTAATTTAAAGTTAAGAAAAGCTGGCAAGAAACAAGCCAAGCTAAGGCTGGGCATTTATAATTAAGAGTAAGCCTCCGTTTGTGATTTATTTGGGAGCTGGGTTGTGGGCCTCCCAAAGAGCCCAAAGAGCAAAAGAGTAAGAGAAAAAACAACAACATTTTGGCATTCCAATGTGGGCCCATAGAAAACTGAACAACAGTCCACACTTCAAAATCCAGCATTATGATTAAGAAATTTTAGAGGAAATTAGAACAATTTAAGAAATTCACATGTGAGCCATCAGAAATAATTTAAAAAGGGCCATATGAAAGAGTTTTTTCTTTTATTTTTGAAATTATAATTACATGACTTCTCTGTTCCAATTTCCCCTCCAATATAAACCACCTTGCTGTTTTTCAAATTCATGGCCTCTTTATTCATTAATTGAGGTGCGTGTGTGTGTGTGTGTGTGTGTGTGTGTGTGTGTGTGTGTGTTCTTAAATATAACCTGCTCAGTCCTTATAACATTACCTGTTGTGTGTTTTCAGGGCTGACCATTTGTCACTAGATAATAATCAATTGATGTGTTCTTCCCTAGAGAAGCCTATTCCTCACATTCTCAGCATTGCCTATAACTCTTTGTGTAGGGTTGAGGCCTCATGCACTTCCCCCATCCACTTTGGCAATTTCTATTGATGTTGTCTTTGCCCAGCTCATGCATAAGCAGTCATGTTGGTAAGACTTTATGACATTACTAGGAAAAGACAGGCTCACAGCTAACTCCCTGATCCTCTAGCCTTCCAATCTTTCCTCCCCTATTCTGCAATGTTCACTGAACCGCAAGTGAGGGAGCGTTTTGTAAGTTATCCTTTGGGACTGGGCTCCACACCTCTGCATTTTGGTTGGCGGTGGTTTTCTGTAATGGTTGTTGCCTCTAAAAGTTTCCTTGATAAAGGGTGAGATCTGCACTTATCTGTGGGCAAAAGTGCAAACATTTAGGTTTTTGTTGGGGATTATGCTGGTTTAGTAAAGTAGTGGTTATGGGTTCTTTCTCATGATCCATGACTTCACTGCCCTTGGGTAGTTGGCCGGGCTACCAGTACCAGGCACCATTTCCCTCTTGCTGAGCCGGTCTTAATTCCAATTAGAGAGCTGCTGGTTACCATCAAGTATGTATTCCACTGCTATACCCTGAGGGTTATCGTGACATGCTGGTCGATGTTGTAGTTCACAGGCATCACAGCAGGGTAGGAATACTGATTGCTTTACTCCTTTGGTGTGTGCCTCCGGTACCATGAAAGTTAATACTTAGGGAGAAGGCATTAAGGCCTGTTCCAGTTCAGGGGCCTCTGGACTCTGTTTTTGTAATGTCTGATATCTTCAGCAAGAGAGACTAAACTTCCATCTGGGCAGGTGGGGGGCGGGTGGGCAACTAAGGGCAGTAGCAATAGGCTGTGTGTTTTGAGAGTCTCCTGGGCCACTCTGATCAAGAACTCAAAGAGAGGGATTTTCATGCCCAGGTGTTGGGGTTTTTGTTAGTGGTCTTTGGCACTTGAAGAGAGCACTGTCAACCCAGATGAGAAAATTTAAACCATTTATGTATATTTTTACAGAGAAGTACATGTATTTGGGAGCTTTTTTTTAGACAGTTAATAATATGACTCCTTTTTCACTTTTTCAGATATCCTTATTGTTACTTTACCTTCCCCCTTCTTCTATAGTTATCTCCCTGCCCCCTACCTAAAGATCTCCACCTTTCCCACTTCCCTAATTAGATCACGTGTATCCTGCTCTTCCCCTCCCGACAATATGAAATTTTAAACACTTTTACAATAGTCCGGTAATGGTGTGTGTGTGGCAGGGACTAGCTATTAATAGCACTCAATTCCTCTTCATCAGTTCAGAACAGACCACACTGCCAGGACTTCTCTTACAGTGAGACACAGCTCTGTGACTTTGCAGAGGCCAATGAGATGCCAGTGAGGAATTAGCAGGCTCAGCCCATTAAACACCCGGCACCTCAGTCTTTTGCCCACTCCAGTGAGGAAGTCAGCGTGGAAATGTTGCAGATGCACAAAGCCTGAGTGTTAGCATGCCTAGAGATTATCTGCCAGTTAGAGTTCCTGGTGCGGATGGATGCACAAAAGACTCACTTCTCTTAGGTCTGTAGTTTATCTAGTAAATCAGATGGTAGGCTCCAAAGGCAGTTTCCACACCGCTAGTCAAGTTTCGATTGAGAAGAATCCAGTGTCAGCCATCACATGGATATGAATGAGGCCAAATATGGTAATGGTTACAAAAGTAGGGTCCATGTGAACTAGTATTGAGGTCCTTGGTGGAGATCTCCACAAACTTTATGTAACAGTATTCACCTGAGGCAGATGAATACCTTTGAAAGTGTAATTTGGTCTGGGGATATGGGTTAAATGTTTGACAAATGCAAGCATAAGACCCGAGGCCGCCAATCTAGATACATCAGTGAGTTCCAGGTCTAGTAAGAGTCCCTGTCACACACCCACACAAATAATGTCACACCAATTGAGGGAAATAAGGAATATTTGCCTCTTTTCTTTGTATGGGCACACACACACACACATGCATACAACACACAGGCACACACAAAATATGTTTGCTTATGAGTACATCTATCATGAAAGACATCTTTCTGAATTCTTAGTTAAAATTTTGACATCTAGAAAAATTAACATTTGTAGATCTCACACTGCTGCTCTTTCACATGAGACAGGAAATGGAAACAGCCTAGATGATGTCGCATTAACTAATGAATGGATAATGAAAATGTGGCATATTTGCCCAAAGGTATATTATTCAGCCATTAAAAAAATGAAATGATGAAATTCTCAGAAAAAAGATGGGGCCGGAAACAATTTTGAGTGAGATGATCCAGATGCAGAAAGACAAACATGGCATTTTTTTTTTCTGACTTGTGGATGTTATCTTTGAATCTTCAGACATTTGTGTTTCATTTGGAACAACCACAGAGGTCAGGAAAAGAATAAGGGATAAAGCTGGGGTGGCTTTCGAGGCAAGGGAGCTAGAAAGGTAAAAAGGCTCAAAAGGAAATAATGGAACATGGGGGGGGGAACCGGGGTGGGGAATAGGAGGGCAAGTCAGGGGATAGAGTACAGGGGAGGATAAATAACACTGAAGAACTTTTCAGAAGGGGATATGGAAACCTACCTAATACCATAGAAGCATTGTGTGTATGTGTGTATATGTGGGGGCGGGGGGGTAGAGACACTATAATTGGGTGACAATGCCCCTACTAGGCATAGACACCACAGGCTAACAAAAAGCTCCATCCCCAAAAGTCTTCTCTAATTCAGACGCAGTATTTTATACTTTTCTAAAGTCTTCTATCATCTCTCTCTCTTTCTGTATCTATCTATCTATCTATCTATCTATCTATCTATCTGTCTGTCTGTCTGTCTTATTGTCTATCATATATCTTTTATCTATCATCAATCTATGTATTTATCTGTGTATCTATTTATCTACCTGTGTGTTTGCCTACACACTTATATATGTACGTAAGTATGTATGTATGTATGTATGTATGTATGTATATATGTATGTTATCTATCTATCTATCTATCTATCTATCTATCTATCATCTATCTATCCAATTTATTCTAGACATGGAAACCAAGATCTCATACAGATTAAGCAGGAGTTCCACTGAGCTATACCTCCATTTCTCTGTAAAATAATTGGCCATGGAATTCACATTGTATACTGTTACTGCTAAAAACACTGAGGGTAACTCAAGAAAAATCTCAGGTAAAAATTAGAAAAATAACCATTTCCAAGTTGAAATAGTATTCACATGCCAGGTAGCAGTCAGAAACCTAGAGAGAAATCTCATATTAGAAAAAAAAATAACTTCCCTCCAAAAATAAATACTTCTAGAGCTGGTTCTCTGTATTGCAATGCTGTTAAATTAAAATGGTATCTCTGCCTCGTTACTAAATGTGCATCCCACAGAACCTGAACTCCTGAGAAGATGTTTAAGAACTAACTTGATGGCTGAGAACACAGATCTTTTTTTTGTGCGTCTAAGATTTGCTGTGTTTAAATAATTCACATGCCATTCACGGTGCCATATTAGATGTTTACCAGGGTCAGAGCTCATAATAGAAACTTCACAAGGTCAAGATCATAAAAATCAAAACTTAATCCTTAGGGAATAACAAATACACACTTATGTGCTTCTGTCTGGCTACACCATGCATACCTACTACCCAATGATTGCTATCTTTACAATGTGACAGCCACAAAGCTGAATTAATAATCAGTGAACTACAATTTTAAAATTGATCCTGGATATTGGGAGATGCCCCATGAGTACAGTACTTATCATGAAAACATGCGGATCTGAATTCAGATTTCCAGAACCCATACGAAGCTGAATGTGGTAGCACCCGTCTATGATCCTAGTGCTTCTGTAGTGAGATGGGAATGGGAGACAAGTGAATAAAAAGTTCCCAGGACAGCTCCCCTGGCATATGCCACAATAGACCACAAATGGCTTTGTCTCAAACACCATGGCAGGCAGGAACCAACACTTAAGGTTGTCCCCTCTTCTCTATTTGAATGCATGCATGCATGCACTTGTAGTCACATACCCAAAGATATATGTACATACATGCACACACACACACACACGTGTGCGCACGCACATGTTAAAAAGACCCAGCCCTTGGCCGGGCGGTGGTGGCGCACGCCTTTAATCCCCGCACTCGGGAGGCAGAGGCAGGCGGATCTCTGTGAGTTCGAGGCCAGCCTGGTCTCCAAAGTGAGTTCCAGGAAAGGCGCAAAGCTACACAGAGAAACCCTGTCTCGAAAAAACCAAAAAAAAAAAATAAAAAAATAAAAAGACCCAGCCCATACCAGTGATCCTATTAGTATAATAACTGGTGACACCAAAGTTGATTTGTGTTCAAAGTTTTGTTCAATCGACTTGGAAGAGTCCGATTTATTTTAAACCTAGTTTAGTGTTATTATTGGCACACATGCCTGTATGCCATGTCCCACTGAAGACATTGGCAGTGAAACCATTCCCCTAGTTTCCACAGTAACATACAACCAATTGCCATTCTGAACATGTTACTGTTGAAATTAGGTTATACATCAGTGTCTTCCTGCTTTCTAAATAAATTATTGTGCACAATACAAGAGAATCATTCCATCTTAGTCTCAAAGAATCACTTCAGTGGTAGTGTCCTAAACAAGGAAATACCCATGAGAATCATTCCATTTAGCTCAAAGAATCATTTCAGTGATAGTGTTTTATATGAGTAAGTAACTGCTGCTCCATCAGAGTGCAGAGCACTTGGTTTTAACTCATAAGGTAAGTCCGATGTCGACACAGAACGGATCCTAACTTTCACTCTGTAAAAACTATTTTCAATTTGTTTTTACTTTATGTGTATGAATGTGTATGTATGAAAGTACATATGTATGTGCAGTGCCTACTGAGGCTAGAAAATGGCATCGGATTCCCTGGAACTAGAGCTACAGATGGTTGTGAACCACGTGTGTGCTGGGAACTGAACTTGGGTCCCCTGCAAGAGCAGCCAGGGCTCTTAACTGCCCCGCCATCTCACCAGACCAAACTTTCACTTTTTCATTGTGGTGATTTATTTAAGTAGGCTTTTATAAAAATGGACACATATGTGCTATAAAAAAGCAAGCAAAAGATGATCCCCTCCCTCATCTTTCTAACTCAAACTTACCACAACTCTCATCTCCAGACAAAGTGGACAAATACAAGGTCAACCTCAAAACCAATTTGTCTCATGAAAGTTATCTTTTGACAATATCCTCTTTGTGATTTAGGTTGTTTTTTAAGTTGTGTAATTAAAATAAAGACACCTTGTGACTTGAGTGGCACATGGTAATTAATACAAGCCGTACATCTAAATGTCTTCAGTTTTCATGTACAGATTTGATCTGGATGATCAATCACGTGATACTAGACCTCAAAGCTTTAAGATGAGCAATGCTTTTGTGGTCATGTATTTTGCATAGGCAACTGATAGTCTTCCTTACAAGTCTCTAAATTCTAACATCTCCTTATTATGTTAGATACAAATCATCCTTACTATGGTTGTTGTTAGTAGTGGTATATCATTTGTGAAACTGGGGTCAAACTCTTAGCCTAATGTATGCCAGGCCAGTATTATGCCCCTGAGCTTCACTTCTAGTCCCCAAATCTCAAGCCTCATTTCTTATTAGAAGTCAATTTACAAGATACAGGACATCAAACACCTCTAGGCTTATGATTTTCACTTTATATGTATGCTTAATAAAAGAACGTGAATGTGCTTATGGACAAAATGAAATAAATTCTCATCAATAGATTAACACTGTCCATACCCCTCACATTATGAGAAGAAATCTAAGCATACTGCACATGGAGAAACCATGTGGAGCACGTGGGTTGTATCCAGCATGCAACTAACAGACTGCTTCAGCAGCCTTGCCAGTATCACCAACAGAGGAGAGAGGGTTTGGTCAGGAAATGCTGGCAGGCGGTGCAGCTTGGCCAGCTGTGTGCTGAGCATGACAGCAGAGCTTTCCACCTGTATTCCTGCTCAGATTGATTCTCTTGGCCTATCGGTTGGGGAATCAATCAACTCTTAAATGACAGGACTAAGAAAAGGAAGCAGACAGATAATATTCAATAAGAAAAGGGTTGGGTGCTCCTTCTACGATCTGGATCCATACCTAAGAAGGAGAATGAATAATGGATTGCTGTGTGGAAAGACAGCACCTCAGTTTGCTTATTTGTAGATACAGAGTTGGTGAGAGAAGCTGGTAGGAGGTCATTCAACACAGCCCAGCAGAGTTTCTCTTTGGTAGATCCCAACTTGGCTTCTAGCTCACAGCTAAACAGAATGCCATTTGTAGTGGACGAAATAGTTCTTTGAAACTTTCTGTGTCCAAATCTCAAAAATCAAATAGCATGGGTTATATTACCATTTAATTCAAACCTGGAGGTTAACATGAGCCTCCTGAATCCCATGTATGCATTGTGAGCCAGGAATCTGCTAGAGTTCTGTGGAACTCTGAACCACACTACCAGACAGCAATTTTAGACAGAATTTCTAGTAGGGGCTCCTCAATGCAAACAGTCACTATTCTATCTTCCTGTCTTCTTGTTTCTTTTTCTATTGCTACTATTATGTACTTCCCCAAAGTGGTGAGGGACACATTGTGAATGAATTATCCTTCAGTTTGAAGAACAGATGTCTGACAGAGGTGCCGCTAAGATAAATCGGTGCTGTCAACAGGGATACAGTCCTTTCTGGAGGAAATCTGTTCCCTTCTCCAGGTCCTAGAGGCTGCCCACATGCCTCAGTTTATGAGCCTTTCCTCTCATCTTTACATTTAAATGCTGGGCCAAATATCTCTCTGGCTGTCTGCACCAGAAAACGTTCTCTACTTTCAAAGACCCAAATCTGGTAGGGTAATCCAAAATAATCTATCTCGGCATCCTTAACTACCCACATCACGAAGTTCCGTGTGTCACATAAGGCAAAATAGTTCCGTGTGTCACATAAGGCAAAATAGCCACAAATTTTAATGATTGTTGCATGAATGTCTTTAGGAGTAATTATTCTACCTTCTACTCATGTCTTTCCAAAAGGTAGGCCTGCTGACAGCTCAGTTAATCTTACATCTTCAAATACTGTAAATTTGTGCCTTAAAGAGCATGTATATATATATATATACTTAATGAGTAGTATTTACTGTAAAGGGGGTTATTTACCTTAAATAGTGACATGTAACATTCTTGGCACATTATAATAGCAGTCAAAGAAAATCTATGCATAGAAGGAGAGAATAAAATTCAACCGCAGGTGCAAATGAATATGCAATGTCCCATTTTTCCTAAAGTATATGTTATAGGAATAAAATTACCATGACTATTAATGGCTATTTCCCAAGGGAACATGAGTACATAGATTTGGGAAATGTCAAGTTAAACTAAGTCAGATCGATTCTTTCTCAGAGACCTTAATGTGCTCATGTAGTCTGAATGTATAAGGAATAGTAAGGGTTCCTATCTGATAGGGAAAAATGCTTTTGGTGAATATATCAAACACTGGGAATTAGAGATAACCTTTTACTTCAGAACAACCGCCTTTCCATGTTGTTTTTGAAGGTCTCTCCCCCACCTCTCTTCCTTCCTCCCTTCTTCTTTCTTTCTCCTCTCCTTCTCTCCATTCCCCCTTCCTTATTTTGTCCATCCAATTCCTTCTTTTATTCTTCCTTTCCTTACATATCATCATCTCACCATGTAAAGGCTACTTTAAAAGCATGAAACAAACAAACAAAAAAGTCGTGTTCTGTTTAAAATTAAAAACATTTTGGAAGAAATCTAAGATAAAAGAAAAAGAAAAATAGAATGATTGTTACTGGGTCTACATATTTGTCCGTGGTTTTCTGGTTTACCAGACAACACAAGATTAATCAGTCACTGAAAAAGAACTTAGATCTATTTCCTAATTTCCCTCTTCTTTAAGTTCACAGTCTTTCCAGCTTTATCATCCATTCACTTCCAGTTCCTCTTGAGAATGGCCTTAACAATGCAATAAATATACCATGAGGCTATAATAAAGGTTTCCTTCTATGCCACACCAGGGAATAAGGGCTTCTGATTTATTGAGCATTCCAGGTAGCTTAAGCCAGACTATAAACACTAACATTTTCTTTTACTTTAGAGTTTTGGGTACACTATGAGATTTATAATACAGTTCCCACATTACTAAGGACATTTTAAGGGGTTTTTTTTGGGGGGGGGATATCGTTTTGGATAAAATATCATAAGAGCATGAAACTCAAATGTGTGTTTATGGCAAGTGATAAATACAAGACACCATGCTGAATGGTCCCAAATATGACTTTTCCATTTGCTCCAAACAATCTTTTCTTCTACCCAGGTTTTTCTTCTGTCACACTACTTCGACCTACTCTGCTCTGAGCAGCCCTATTATATCCGCCCTCTCTTGATTTCTGCATCTATTTATCTACTAGACTGTTGCCTTTCTGTACCCACCAGTTTAACTCTTTCATGGCCTAATAAAAACCTAACTTTGATTCTAATAGTCTTTGATTTTAATTCTTCCCTTTTTTTTAATTCGGAGCTGAGGACTGAACCCAGGGCCTTGCTCTTGCTAGGCAAGCACTCTACCACTGAGCTAAATCCTCAACCCCAATTATTTTAATTCTTTTATATACAAATATGAATATTTTTCTTACTTATTAATTCTTTGAGAATTTCATACAATGTGTTTTGAACATATTCTTCCCCTCCTTATAGTCATTCACTGCCTCTGGCTCTTGGAAAGATGGGGTGTGATACAGATGTTCCATTTAGGGCTGAGCACTCCACAGATATTTGTTCTCTGCACATTGGCCAGTTGCATGTCCCTGTACTAGCTACCACTCAATGGTCTTTCAATCTGCCACACATCTTCATTTTTTTTTGTCAGTCACAGCTTACTTTGTGCTAGGTACCTCATGTGTCACCCATGATGTCACAGGCCACACAATCATCCCTTTGTGCATGTTATATCACTAGACTTAGAGGTGTCCTTAAACTGACATGGCTTACTAAGAGGCAGTGCTGGCACACCAGCACTCCAAAGCCAATCTATAGTCTCTCTAGTGATGCCAGTGGTTAGCCTCAGCAGCCTTCTCTTCATCATTATTATCCAGTACCAACTAGGATTCTTCATCACCATTCTCTTGAAGCAACACTCTCTTGTTCCATGATACAATAATCCATTCCCTTTCCATTTCTTGAATTTGTCCTGTGTTTTCTTTACTGGTTTGCCTCCTCCCCCACCCCCAACCCCCGCTGCACAACTGTTGCTGCGTTTTTAAATTTCATCTCTTTCCCCACCCCCCACCCCCGTAGTACTGTCTGAGTGATAATCTTTGGTTCTGTGTTTTTTATGTCATCCCTAGAAGTGACTCCACCTGACCCTCATCCTTGAGATTTAATAATGAAAATGCAATTTAAGATGACACTGAGTTGTGCAAGATACCACAATTCCTGTGAAGTCTACTATGCCACAATGCCTATACAATAGCTAATGAACACATCATGCTTTCAGTATATAAAAATAAATACATAGGAATGTCAGAAGAGTGTTGGGGAAAAGACATATAGAAACTGTTGAGAATCCTGCATCTGGGCTGAGAGGGGCCTTCACTGATCACCGTGCATCCCTTAAGTATGCTTGACTTTTCACTATGGGCTGCGATATTTCAATACTGACATTAACAAATGTGTTTAATAATGGTAAGATTTCTTAAACCCTGAGGATGACATAAAAAGACACCTAAGTTTTATGTATATGAATTTCAGATGTATATGAATCTTCAAAAGGATTCTGCTGGTAAGGAGAAAGTTCATGATATTATTACTTTCTATCAATGTTTTGTTTTGGTAGCTCGAATGCTCTCTTTTTTGCCTAGTAACACTGAAGTGCTGATGTCCTAACATATCTGTGTGTGTGTGTGTGTGTGTGTGTGTGTGTGTATGTGTGTGTGTGTGTATGTATGTGTGTGTGTATGTATGTATGTGTGTGTATGTGTGTGTGTGTATGTATGTGTGTATGTATGTATGTATGTATGTGTGTGTGTGTATGTGTGTATGTGTGTGTGTGTATGTGTGTATGTGTGTGTGTATGTGTGTGTGTGTGTGTATGTGTGTATGTGTATGTATGTGTGTGTGTGTGTGTGTGTGTGTTCATGTGGACACATGTGCATGTGGAGGCCAGAGTACAACACCACATGTCTTCTTCAATCACTCTCCACCTTGTATTTTGGGGCAGGAGCTCTCACTGGACCTAGGGCTCACTGATTGGCTATACTGTCTGTTCATCAACCCCCAGGGCCCTCTTGTCTCCACCCCTTCTGTGATGGTATAACGGGTGCACTCTTCAGAACTCAGGTCCTTATGCTTGCAAGGCAAGCACTTTACCAATAATCTCAGACAAAATGTACAGAACACTGTGTGAGAGTTTGTGGGTTTAAGAATTTCAGGGTAATTTATTACCTTATCTCCTTCTGAAACTGAAATAAAGTAGAGAAATTGCTAGCACCTTGCCAAAAATACAAATGCATTCACACCAATTCCTTTCAGCAACTAGTCCAAGAACTCATTTTCCCACCGTCTTGGCAACCTAAACCTTACCAGTTCTTCCTCTGACTAATACAGTTTTGCTCATCTAAACGGTGTTTATATGCAGCATTTCTGCAAAATAGACTATTTTCTATATTGAATTTATTGATTGGTTTGAAAAAAAATCTCCTTCCAAACCATACTTGATTAATAGATTTCAGCTTCAGATTCTCTTTCTCTGCCCTACAACTCCATATAAAGTTCTTTCCAAGGGATGAAGCGATGGCACAGAAGTTGAAAGGGTACCTGCTGTTCTTCCCTAGGATCCAAGTTCAGTCCCCAGCATCCATAAGAGGCATTTCCCAACTGACTGTGACTCCAGTTACAGGGGATCTGTACCCTCTTCTGGCCTTTTCAGGCACCTGCACACACATTGCATATGTATACACACACATAAATAAAATGAAATCTTTTGTTTTAGATCCCTCTATCCAAAAAAAAAGAGAATGATTCACATCCCTTTGATTATAATCATTATTCTTTTCTGATAAAACTTCAGTATTCTTACATGGCAATAAAATACCACTTATAGTAAGTTTAATTCAAAATCTATTAGCTAAAAACATGTTTACTGGCAATGAACATTTTCTTTAAAAAAGATCCCGTATTGCATTAGTTGCAAAAGTAGTTATTCCTATACATTCTAATTAGAATTTGAATAGCATTTAACTGGCAACTCAACCAGAGGAAATAGAACCAATTTTAATAACAATTACTTAAGCATTAGACATCCCAAAGACAAAATTTCAAGCCAGTATATTAAGAAAAAGCAAATCCGTGCTCCAAGTTTCTTCCATTACTAGCTTTGTTCTAATTAACTTAGGTGGAAGAGCTATTGATCAATACAGTAAACAAGAGACACAAACAGAAGCAGCAAAGGATGCGTGTAACAACCATTCAGATTAACTTGAACTGGGGTTTGAATTGAAGCTCTAATGCTTATTACTCATTTAGCCCTAGGCCATAATCTGTGCAATTTGATAATAACGTATTTTCCTATAAGACTACTGGGTAGGATAAATGAGCTTAGCTCCCAGAAAACACTCCTTATACCATAGCTATTATTAACAAGAATAAGGAAGTTATAATAATCTGTAGAAAAGTATATAATGGTATTGCTTTGGTTAATACAGATTTGTCATAATGAAAACAGAAATGCCATTGTAGTACCAATGTAGTCACTTTGAGGCACTTAATACCAAGATATGTATCAGGCCTCTGGAAAAACCAAAATGATACAGCCTCTGGTTCTAGGGTCCCACCTTCTTAGTTGAGATTTATACTTTCTAAAGACAAGACCTGAAAGGCTCAGTTGGTCGCTAAAATGAAGCAAGCTGTGGGAGCAAAACTCTCATCAAGCAGCCTCATTTGTTTT
>CABHPP010146072.1:0-69894 GCA_902168425.1 Peromyscus attwateri | reverse complement strand
GGGGGAAGTCAATGGAACCAGCCGTCCCATCTCTGACCACCCCAAGAGAGAGCGAACACATGACCCTCCTCAGTATTAAGCAGTCATGTTCCCAGAAAAAAATAATGCTTCTATCGGGCTAGATACCCAAAGGTCATTGGCGGAACAAATTCCCACAGTGTGTGTGTGTGTGTGTGTGTGTGTGTGTGTGTGTGCACGTGCGTGTACTCTTATTATCGGATCTGACATAAACCCAGAAATGGGAGTGTGAGACAGGGGAAGCAACCCTGAAGGACGAGGAAATAGAGTAGGTAATGGAATATACGTGCTATGAAAGCAGAAGGAAGGATTCCATGGAAGGAGGATAAAGTAGAGATGGGAACATGGGGAAGGCAGTGTGATAAAGTCATCATTCAGAACAAAGCATACTAACATATATGTGTGAAAATGCTGCATATAATGAAACCCATTCTTTTTATGTCAACTTAAAAGTTAATAAGCAAGTACTTCTGTCAGTTGCCAGCCTTGTTTTTTTTCCCCTTTCCATTCATGTTACTCATTAACACAACAAAGATATTCAATAACTCAGTGAAATTCAGTGAGCCAGATGCGTTTATGTTTGTCATTTTCCCATATGTCATCTGGGTGGTGGCTTCCAGCTTGTTCAGAAATGGACATGGTAAGTTCTACCTTATTTCTGAATGTGTCTGATCCACCCTGACTAAATAGGATAAGCCAGCAATGCTGTTTCTCATCGATTGCCACATAGGAGAAGCCAAGGAGAAATATGATTCCTTTGTCCAGGAGAAGGAGAAGTATACAATACCACTCTCATAACCTGTTGATTACATTGAGGTTAAGCTCCTGCCTATGATTTTTGTATTATCAAGGCTATGAAGTTAGTATAATAAGAATGCTTTTCTGTGGAGATTAATGTAAGTTAAGACTTTTAAAAACATGGTTTTAATACTTTTCAGGAAAACTGTTTTATATTCATTTATAAATACTTTGATAATCAGATAAACTCATTTTTCATTTGTATTTATAATTCTCTGATTGATAGATAAAACTTGTTAGATTATTTCATAAATACCCTATTCTTCCTTAGAAGAGATGTTACTAATGCAGTTAATATATAAGAATGAATTATCACCTCATAAAATTTAGTAATTAAATAATCCTTCTATGTAAGCAAGAATCACAAAAGTCAGTTTTATTATAGGTAATATTATTTTAAGTATATGAAGTTTTCTGTACCTTTCTACCTTGTTGTAAACTATGAATATATACAGATGTGTTGTATAGTTAAAAAGTATTTATTGACTAAAAACAATAACTACTTAATATGACTGAATAATATATCAATTATATTTTAAAGTAGTCTTTTAGATTATAGGAAGAGGAGGAGAGTAGAAAAAAAAGAAACATATTTGCAAATGGAGGCTTTTGTGTCCCACCTGGCCCCACAGTCCTGTAGTCCCTTTTAAAATAATCACTCAGAGACTTAACATGAATTACAAACTGTTTGCCCTATTGCTCAGGCTTATTATTAACTAGCTCTTACAACTTAAATGAACCCATTTCTATTAACCTATGTTTTGCCTCATGTCTCATGGCTTTACTTGTGTTCTAATACAGCTTGCTCCTGAGGTGACTGTCTAGCTTTCTCCTTGACTCCACCCTTCTTCTCCTTGTATCTCTGCTTGGATTTCCCACCTGGCTCTATCCTGCCTTGTTATAGACCAAAATAGCTTCTTTATTAACCAATGGTAATAAAACATATTCACAGCTTACAAAAAGGTTATCCCATAGCATATATTATTCTGGTTTGGTTTCTATTGGTATTATAAAACACTGACCCAAACCAACTCAGGGATTAAGGGTTTATTTTGTTTATATTTTACCTTCACAATGCATCACTGAGGAAGTTGGCCAGGAATTAAAGCAGGAATCTGGAGGCAGGAGCTAAATCAGAGTCTATGGAGGAATGATACTTCTTGGCTCACTCCTTATGATGTGCTTATCTTGTTTTTTTATAAAAACCAAGGTCACTTACCCAGGGGTGGCACTATCTACTGTGGATTGAGCCCTCCCATATGAATTATTAATAAAAAATAACTTATAGATTGTCTACAATCTAATCTGATGGAAGTAATCCCTCAATTGAGGCCCCCTTTTCTTTAGATAATAGTATCTTATGTAAAGCTAAAAAAAACCCAACCAAACAAAAAACTAGTGAATTCAGTTGATCCCTTTTCAACTTGACATACAAAACAATCACTATCAAAGCATAAATTTTCCTTTTTTGTTTATCCAAAAACTCTCATGTTTACAACACATTATAAAAGTATTTCAAGCTTAATATTCTTTAAAAATTCAACATTTTAAAATCTAAGTTCTTTTGAAAAATGTCTATTGTCTCTTTGTATACTCTGTGGGATCATCTGTGTATCAGTCTTACTGCATTTAGTGGGCCTAGGTTTCTTGCTGTTCTCTATACCCTTTGGTTCTTACAATATTTCTGCCTCCTCTTCTACAAAGTTACTTGAACCCTGAGAGGAGGGATTTGGTTGAGACATCTCTTTTAGGACTGAATTTTTCTAAGGTCTCTTATAAATAATATGCTTACTCACTAGGCCAAGGTTACCTGAATGGTCCTGAGGAATTACACCAGGCTGGTTTGGAGCGGCCACAAGAAGATTGAAGCTGTGACAATTTTATTGAGAACAATCAGACTTTCTAATCCTTATCAGAAATGGAAAATAGTGGCTATTACCAGGATCAATACAGTTGTAGTTCCCAGGATACAATGGTGTGTTCAAACTCTACAGGGTACTGCTGTGGATATCATTCTGTATAAATAAAACACTGATTGGCCAGTGGCCAGGCAGGAAGTATAGGCAGGACAAGGAGAGAGGAGAATTCTGGGAAGTGGAAGGCTGAGTGGGGGAGACACTGCCAGCCGCTGCCATGACAAGCAGCATGTGAAGATGCCGGTAAGCCACAAGCCACGTGGCAAGGTATAGATTTATAGAAATGTATTAATTTAAGTTGTAAGAACTAGATAGCTAGAAGCCTGAGCCATTAGGCCAAACAGTTTAAGCAATATAAGTCTCTGTGTTTACTTGGTTGGGTCTGAGCGGCTGTGGGACTAGTGGGGGAGAGAGATTTGTCCTGACTGTGGGCCAGGCAGGACTGGAGAAAGCTCCAGCTACAGGTTACGCAAGATTAATGTCTAAGATCAATTGCTCTGTCAAGCTTCCCTGTTTTCTTGACCTCTAAGGGAACATACAAAGAAGCAAAAAGTAGCCTGAATGCTTCACTGCGTGGGGAAGTGTGTTGGTCTCTCAGGAACTGAAAGGCACATTGTGCTCCAGGGGCCGTGGACTCTAACCAGAAAAACCTGTGATGCATGTCTCTCAAAGCAGCTAGGCCAGGCTAACTATGGTTTCTTGATATCTTCCACTTTGAACATTGTCCAATTTTTGATTTTTGTATTTGTTTCTATCTACTGCATAAAGGAGCTTCTCTTATGATGACTGAAAAATCCAAAGTGTCTCAAATGTGGGATCCTATAAAATACAATTTAAATATTTTCATACTCAAGGAAGGAAGAGCCAGCACATAGATCCAATCATATCAAAAGCAAAACCAAACTCCAAGAGTATAAATAACTCAATTTCCAAATATCTGGAACTCAACAATTCTTCTCAGGGCTCTAACAGGCCTTGGCAGTCTCCTTTCTTTGGCTCTGCAAATATAGCACACCTAGACTGTCTTGTAGAATCTGAGCAGCTCTCTTTCACAGCTGCTGTTTTCTATGGTGGTTAACCCACACTCATTGCCTTCAATATGCTGGGGTCTACAGTGTAACTGAGGCTCCATCCGTGATTGCTTCTTCCCTCTGTTCAGATACTCCTAAGAGTCAATACAGAGATAACCCTTCACTGCTGTTTTGAGACCTTAATGCTTTCTAAGCATGAACCATGTGGAAGACACTTATTCATTAACGAGTCTGGCTACCACCTTGAGATTCACTCTTGGTCTACCTTGACCACACATTTTATGAGCTAACCCTGAAAAATACTTTCCAGAAGATTTCACTTCAATGATACTGGCATCTTGCTAATCACAGCTAATTTCCCAGTCTTTTCTACTAATATTAATTATCACAGTAAGGCAAAGGTTTTACTTCAGTGATTCTGGTCTGCTCTTTATCACAGATAGTTCTTCAGATCCATCTGACTAGAAACCATGTAGTCTTAATAATATATACAATAATTTATATATATATATACACATATACATATATATCACAAAGGCCCCTTTGTGATATAATATAATAAAATAAATTATATATATAAAATAAATTTATATATATATATATATCACAAAGGCCCCTTTAGAGTCTTTGAGGTACTCTCTGTCTTCCTTTGAAATCACATTAGACAGACTTTCATTGTCTGCATTCCTTTCAAAATCATCTTGCAAGTTCCCATAGAACAGTTCAGTAGGTGTTGAATATTCAATGACTTTTGCACCCAAAGTCTCAGATGCTTCCACAGTATTCCCTCCAAAATAAAATGGCCAGGCCCATCACAGCAATATCCCACTCCAGGTACCCAATTTCTGCCATACCTTGCTCTCTGTTGCTGTGATAGAATACTTAGACTCAAAGCAACCCGGGAAGAAGGGATTTATTTAGTTTACACATCCTGACCACAGCCTGTTACTGAGGGACATCAGGCCACAGGCCTGGGATGAGGACATATCCACTACTTTAGAAGAACAAAATAAAAACAGAACAGTATTATGAATTATGAATTAAAAAAAATAGTAGCCTCCTCGGACCTACATTTCAGCTGGGCATTCTATTTCCTACCTGGTAATTTTGACAGGCAAAGACAACACTCTTCCTGATGATATGATATATTTACAGATTCTTCAGTATTGTTCTGGTCAAAAACAAAGAAACCTTAAATTTTAATTACATTCCAATAATCAAAAAGTGATGGACCACATGTGGGGTATTGTGCTTGCTGGAATCACAAATAATTTAATAGATTCACCCTTAGGATTCCTGCTATTCTTAGAAAATTTTTACGACTTGTAAGAATTTTTATTGTAACACCATGAACTTTTCTATTTTGACTAGAGCTAGTTTCTCTTTTGACTAGAGCTATTTTTGTCAAAGATTTTTAATTTTCAATTTCCCTGGTATCACATTCTACTCATATTTCTTGTTTTTCATTTATTTTCTCTGACCTACCATTTAAAAAATTAATAATTAAAAGGAAAAATTATTTCACTTTGATTTTTTCTAAGCTAAATATCAATCCTAATTAAACATGCAACATAGCAGTTAATGGGATTTCAGACACTTATGCTGAATGATGTAAACCACATTATTGATGATAGAAGGTAAGTTAAGCAGACTTTCTCCTTCAAAGTTTGCCTATTACTTAGTATAGAAACTTTATGTTTCAATAACTGTTTTTTTGTGAAAGAAGCAAGTAAATTTATCTTTGTTTGACTGGTTGAATTTGGACTCCTAATATATTTTATATTAAATCAGAATTTATAAAAGATTAATTTCAACAGAAGTGTTCATTGTGATAATGTACTTTTGTTCTGAGTTAAGGAGAACATAATGTGTTTTCACTTCCTGTTCCATTTGTTCTGATGGATGAGCAAATTTTTCTGTTAATTTAGTGTCATTTCAACAGTGCCATGAGATACCTGGAAATTAATCAAACAATTATCCATGTCTGTGAATATTTCCCAAGGCTCTTCTTTTATCAGCATGACAGCCTCAACTCCACTAATAATTTTGCTTCAAATCACCAAATATTTTCCCTAAAGATACCTTTTATCTCATCTTTTTTTATAAGAAAACATCCTATCTGTGGTATGTATCTAATTTCCTTTAGTACAGACAAAATCATAAAAATTACATTGGAGTGATGGTAAAATGCTATGAACCATTGTCTTAGATTGTTCCTGAGACAATTTATATCAATTATTCAGTCTTTCTTATCTTTGCTTTGTTAAATTTTTTCATACTTTTTCTTCTTTGATTATTCTTAGTCTTCATAATTAAAATATTTCGATAAAGACTAGCATGATGGATCAGCCGACAAAATGCTTGCTTTTACTGCCTGAGACCCTGAGTTAGATCCTTGGAATCCATGTGGTATTAGGAGAGAACTGACTTCAACAAGTTTCCCTCAGGCCTCCACACTCATGCCTTGGCATGCCCCCCTCCACACACACATAAAAATAAACCACAATTTAAAGAAGAGTCCTTAGGGTCTGGAGTGAAGGACTCATTCTTGCTCTTGCAGAGGTCTTACATATGATTGAGTTCCCAGCATGCATATGGTACCTCATAATTGTCTGTAATTCCAGTTTCAGAGAATCTAATAACCTCTCATGTCCTCTAAGGGTGACACAGGCCTGTGGTTCACTTACATACATGCAGGCAAAGCACATACATGAAAAAAAAATAGATGCATATCTTTTAAGAAAAGCCATTTAATGTCAACTTACTTTACCATAATCAGATTGCAAGATTGATGTTTCCTCTTTCTCTTTCCTTCATTTACCTGTTTTTGTTTCTTTTTTAAGAAAATTTTCCACTCATTCTACATATCGACCACAGATCTCCCTCTCATCCCTCCTCCTGCTCTCCCCCACCTTTCCCTTGCCTCAACCCCAGCCTCCATCTATTCCTCCAAAAGGGTAAAGGCTTAGAGTCAGCAAAGCCTGGTATATTCAGTTGAGGCAGGACCAAGACCCTCCCCACTGCATCAAGGGTGAGCAAGGTACATGAGCTGCCTTTCTGGAACTGTCTACCTATTTTAAGATTATTATCAAAGTCCTTTTCAGTTCTTTTCACAGCTATTGTCCAGATATGATGTATAATTCACCTCGAACATTACAACTATTATACTAATTTACATCAGTGGTATGATCAATATTAATATTATATTCTGAAGTTATGAAGAGTTGATCCAATAGTTAGGCAAATCTAAAGTTAGCATAGAAGCATAGCATAAAGTTTGCATCCATCTTCTTCCATTTTTGAAATCTCTCTCCTTATAGAAGTACAGTCACACTAACCAGTAGTCAAATATCTATTTTAATAAGAACATGCCAAAATCAAATAGGAGATATTTTCCATGCATATTTTTGTTTTAGGCTTTATTATTTAGTTTATTGGTTTATTTTAAATATTCACATATAAAACCATAGGATTCAACATGATTCTTTTTTACATAATTTTTTTTTTTTTTTGCTCAAATCACCCACTGCCCTCCCTAGCTGTAGCTGGAGAATTTTCTCTCTGGGTCCCACCAAGCCCCGGCAGTGCGACAGCCCACTTATAAAATAAACACACGGACGCTTATATTATTTAAACTGTTTGGCCTAATGGCTCAGGCTTCTAGATATCTAGTTCTTACATCTTAAATTAATCCATTTCTTTTTTTTTTTGGTTTTTCGAGACAGGGTTTCTCTGTGTAGCTTTGCGCCTTTCCTGGAACTCACTTGGTAGACCAGGCTGGCCTCGAACTCACAGAGATCCGCCTGCCTCTGCCTCCCGAGTGCTGGGATTAAAGGCGTGCGCCACCACCGCCCGGCAAATTAATCCATTTCTATAAATCTATACCTTGCCACGTGGCTCGTGGCTCACCGGCATCTTCACATGCTGCTTGTCATCACAGTGGCTGGCAGTGACTCCCTCTGCCTTCCTGTTCTCTCAATTCTCCTCTCCCTCTTCCTGCCTGGCTACTGGCCAATCAGTGTTTTATTTATTGACCAATCAGAGCAACACATTTGACATACAGACCATCCCACAGCACCTAGCTACTGTGAAGAGACACCATGACCATGGCAATGGCACCTCTTATAAATGAAAACATTTAATTGAAGTGGCTTGGTTACAATTCAGAGGTTCAGCCCATTATCATCATGGTAGGACATGGTGGCATATGGGCAGACATGGTGCTGGAGAAGTAGATGGAAGTCCAACATCTTGCAGACAGCATCGAGTGAAGCTTGAGCATATGAGTTCTCAAAGCCTCCTCATTCACAGTGACACACTTCCTCCAACAAGGGCATGTTTACTCCAATAAAGCCACAACTCCTATTAGTGCCATTTCCTTTGTGGATCATTTTCTTTCAAACTACCACACTGTCCCAACTTATTTCTGATTTCTGTTTCTCTAGCAGCCACTCTTATGTTTTTTATGTCCCATATATTAATATTTACTTCAAAAATTTCCCTTCACCTACCTCATTTCTCCTTCACAGTCCCCTTTGTACTAGCATGGCTAAAATCTATTACTATTCTCCTCATATATAGACTTATAATCTGGGTCCAAATAACAGAAAATTTTCACTATTTCTTTCTGAGTCTGGGATACTTTGTCTAACATAATTCTTATTTTCATGAAAATATCATGATTTTGTTTTTTTCATGGCTCAATAATATTTCCTTGTGTATATGTACCCTATTTTCTTGACCTAGTCTTTTATTGATGGAGTATCAGGAAGGCTTCTTTTCTTTGTTATTGAAAATAGAACATGTATAAAGGCAAATGTGTAACAATTTCTGTGAGAGGACTTAGAACTCTTTAAGTATATTACTAGATGTGATGATTCTGATCATATTTATGTTTTGTTTATTTCTTCTGATAAACCTCCATATTATTTTTCATAGTGGTTGTACCAGTTTATACCACTATCAGCAGTGAACAAAAGCTTTCCTCTTTCTCCATGTCCTCACCAACATTTGTTGTTGTTTTCTTGATGATATGAAAAGGATGAGATGATATTTCAAAATAATTTTGATTTGCATTGCCTTGATGGATAAAGAATGTTGAATGATTTTAAGAAGATTTATTGCTCATTTGTGTTTCTTCTTTTGAAAATTAGATGTTCACCCACAAATATCACTGAACATCTAAGAATGTTTCTCTGGGTGTTTATGTTTTGCAGTTCTTTATATATTCTATACATGTAACTTTAAATGATAGACATTTAATCTTGATTTTATCCAACCCATTCAGTTAGCTGTGTAAGCACGTTAGATGTTTCTCATTCATCTTCAGCACCAAATATACCCGCTTTTTATGAGCCCTTTTGTGAGAGGATGCTATGCCTCATGGAATACTGTATTCAACAGAATGGAAAAGACAGGCTGCACATTTACCATGATCAGAATACATAAGATTATGAACTTCTGTGGAACATATCATGATCCCAGAAATTCAAAGTCTTTCTTCCTTTACTTTTGAGATTATAATATAATTCTGTCATTTTCCTTTCCCTCTCCTCCCTCAAAATTCTCCCATATACTTCTCCTCACTCTTTTTCAAATGCATGGCTCCTTTAGACATATACATGTATATTTATCTACTATACCGTATGCATGTTTATGTGGTCTTGACCACACACACACACACACACACACACACACACACACACACACAAAAAAAAAAAAAAAAAAAAAACTACAGGCAACAAGAGACGTTTAGAAATAGTTATACAGTCTTTTTTAGAGAAGAGCCCATGAATTGGTTATTCAATATCAGATTAGGAACATCATAAAGTTGAGGATTTTTGTTGGATTGTACCTTCCAATATAATGCCCTCAAATGAGCCACTGATGGTGCATGTCTTATCTTTCATTTATCAAAAGGGCCTCTTTCCATGGAAGGTTAACTTTCCATAAAAGATTCAGAGGGAAATTTAGAAATTTCTTATGTATTTTTTATTACACATATATGCAGTATGTATATAGCCTTTGTGATCAGCAATATACATCACATCTTTGTCTGTTTGATATAACTTTAAAGCATAAGCTGACATACTAAACCTATTCTAATCCATAGCTGACACTAGGTTTATTGTTGTCTATCCTGTACATTTGAACAAATGTATAAGGACAGTATCACAGAGACTCTCTACTGCAGTGGAAACTGAGAAACTCGAGTAACTCTTCAAACTTTCTCCCTTTCCCAATTCCTAACCACTGCTGATATTCTTACCATTTCATAGATTTATTTATTTGTTAACTTATTTATTTTTATTCTTAAAGAAGGTAATTGCATCAGAATCACAGAATATGAAATCTTTTCATCTTTTCATGTAGGAAGGTGCATTTGAGTCCATGATTTATCTTCTCATACACTGGTAGTATATTTATCCTTACTGGGTTTATCAAACCTTGTCTACTAACCTATTAAAAGGCATCTTGCTTGTTTCCAATTTCTAGCCATTGTGAAGGAATCTTCCATAAACATCTATATGGAGAACTTATTTAGTCCTGGGGATTCAGTTTAGTTAGACAAAGCAAAAACATGTGATTACTGTGTTTTATGATACATGTGCATTTAGGTTTGTAGAAAACTACTATATCTCAAAGTTTATTTTTTATAATCCCTTTGTCAGTGAGTAAGAAAGAATTCTCAAGATTCTGCATTCATTTCAATATTTGGCGATAGTGTTGGATGTTGGTCCTGTTAAAATATGTGTAGTAGTGATATCTCATTTCCATTTTAACTCATATGTCTCACTTGACATATTCTGTGAACCGATTTTCATGTGTATCTCTCATCAATATGCCTTCTCTGGGGAAACCTCTACTCCAATCTTTGGTCTACCTTATATACTGAGGCTGTTTGTTTTTACATTGTTCAGTTTGAAATTTTCCTTTTGATCTTTTGAATAACAGTCCTTGTCGAAAATGTGTTTTGCAAATATTTTCTCCCAGTCTACAGCTTTCCTTTTTATTCTCTTAACACTGTCTTTTCAAGAACACAGAATTGAATTCTAGCAATACCCAGCTTATCAATGTTTTTCCAACCAGTCTTGCTTTTGATCTCATATCTAAAAACCTCTGTCCACACCAAAGGCCACCTCCACCTAGAATTTGTTGTTCTATGAATTTTATGTCCCAGGCATTTGAATGCTTGGTCTCCAGTTGGTGACAGTGTTTGGGGAGGCTTAAGAGAGGTAGCCTTGCTGGAGGAAATATGACACTGATGGTAGGTTTTGAGAGTTTAAAGATGCAAGCTACTCCCAATCCCCTCCTTTCTGCTTTGTGCTTCTGGTTCAAGATTCAAGCCTTCAGCTTCCTGCACTTGCTCCCATGTCTGCTGCCTGAGGCCATGTCTCTCTGCTCTTGTTTGTATCCCTTGCCTTGGTCATGCTGTCTCATCACAGCAGTAGAAAAGTAACTAATGCAGTTATGTAGCTTTTTGAACCATCTTTAATGAGTACTTTTTTTTTTTTAATTTTCTGATGCTCAGCTACCTTTCTTCTTCCTGTTTGATCAACTTTTTCCAAAATTATAAAGCAATGCTAAACCCTGTGGTGTAGAAGTCATTCTTCTTTATGAGTATACTTTTGTGTTATCAGTCAGTGGCAGTCCCTGTAACTTCCAGATTTGTTTCAAAGAGCACACAAGCATTTCCGTGTATGCTAACTGAAGACTGTCTTCTTTTTTTCTTTTTACAAATGAATTTTTTTTTTCTGAGATTAAAATGAACTAAATTTAAATGTCCTGTCTAGGTGATATTTCAAAGATCCTAGCTTTATTAGCTTTTGGGTTAATACAGAAAGCAAAGCCATCCAAAGCATTGGGTGCTTTCCTTTAATTCACTTCTTCATTCTTCATTTACCTCTTCAAGGAATGACTCCCAGTGGTTATACAGAAGATGTGAACGTCTAAACACTGTAAGATCCAGGAAATCGTCAAGCTGATTTTCTGTCTTTTATAGCTGGCTCCCAAAGGTTTTCTAAACCATTAGGTGGATCTCCCCAGCATTGCTTTTTTAAATATTGCCATTGGCCTTATTTTCTTGAGGGTTCAGTAAGCTGCCAGGAGTTCATTACTGCTTGGCTATTTACAGTGCCTTAGATTTAGACAGATTTAGAAACCTGTTCTTCCATACTTGGTTGGTGCCAGAAGTACACATGTTGTGGTGCCAAAATGTGATAAATTCAAATTGCACACGACAACATGTGGTAAAAAGAAAGCCAATGCTTGATCTTTTGTTATGCTATTGCAGGAGCTTAATGCTAGGGACATAAATGATTATGATGCTATTAACTAACATGAAGTAAATGGGACCTAGTAAATGGCAGAAATCATGAAGATATGAATTCAAATACCCTGAACAGTGGCTAAGTACAATTATTTTCCTGGATAAATGAAATTTTGACTCTACTTAAGTGTTTTGATACCAGTTCACTATATTTTACTGTAATAATGTAAATGGTTTAAATAAGTATGATTATTTTTCCTTCATGCTACGTGCCCTGGTATATCTTTTCACTGTGTCTCATTTAAGGTAATTGTACACACTGGGTGTGTTTACATAAAATTTACTGAAATCTGTGAAATATATTTTTTTTTGTTGTTTTAACATTTTTGAGAAATCAGGTCTAGCTCAGATTTTTTCTTTTATTTTGCGTGAAAATCTGCATCAAAATACCTAAGGGAATAAAGTGACAAAAGAACGTTATTCCAAAACTTACTTTATAATAATACAGGAAGAAACAGTGTTGGGCTTACATATCTAATTCAGAGGACTGTGTCAATTGTTCATACATATCAGAGCTTACTAGTGACATATAATTAGTTTATAAGTAGTCTACAGGTGAAGATTATAGAAGAATGTTATATATTTCCACTTCTTATTTTGCACACATTAATTCAAACTCAAACAATCCTCCTCCAGGTGTGTAAGGCATTTGAAATATTACCCTTTGTGAAAGTAAACTAAGGAGAATAGGCTTGAGTTTAATTAGGTTTAATTGTTCATTAAAATGTGAAGACCTTTCCAACTAGCACAGTGAGTAGAGACAGGAAACACATGAAATGTTGGTCATACCTATGCTATTATCTGCTAAATGAGCTCAGAGAGACTTTTAAAGTTGTAAAATTATGCAAAAAAATTAAAAGAAAAAAATAGGACAGGTAGATAGCTTGTCTCATAAAAATAAATGCAAAAGAGTCTAAAATTATTCATTTTTAAAACCATAGTGGAAACCCTTTTTTCTTTTATAAAAACAGAGACCAGTCTTGGGTCTATTTTTGTGTAGGATATGTCTTGCAGCATTAGAAAGATGTAGATCCATCTGTTGGTCCACATATGTTGAACATTCGTAAGGAAATAAAGATTATATTCATCACCGATTGCCTATCTCTTCTATAAGAGTACATTCAACTTGGGAGAGCATACATAACAACCCAAGACTTTGTTATTCTGAGTGTCTGTATTCTGAAATCCCACACTAGAGAAAATTAGTTTTGACTAAATTCAACACATGATTTTTTTTGGTTGGATGTCAGAGAATATATTGACAAGTTTTAAAATTTTCAAATGTAATCAAGTTACGGACTTCATGTTGTCATAATATTGGAGTGCAGAAAGAATACAAAAAAAGGCAGATGAACAAAGGCATAGAAAACCTGCAACCTCAGGAGGAGGTTCCCCAGCCTGATGGTGAAAGCACATTTGTCCACATCTTCTTTTGCATATTTGTTTCTTTGTTTCTGAATGTAGAATGTAGCAGGATAACTAGTCACTTAAATTCTGAAACTTCTATACAAACCTTTAATTATAACGAAAATCTAATAACTTATAAAGAAATTTCAATAATTAACAGTTTCTTCTCTGCCTTAGAATTTAACAATATTTGTTATCTTCACTACTGATTTTGACGAGAATTTAAGAATATGTTTGATATTTTAGACCTCGTTGATTCAGAATTATCTATGGTCTGAATTTCTGCAGAATTATATAATCTTTTTCTTGTGAAAAATAACTTTTGTTAAATTGAACTTTTCAACATCTATGCTTTCTAATTCTTAATATATTATGTTTCTCATTAAAGGAAAACCGTAATTGTTGGTAACTGAAAATTAAGTACATTGGTTATACTCTCTTAGTTATTTATATGCAAGCACATCTTACCATTACCAGCACAGGTGTTATCTGATATCCTTGTTATTATCAAAATTTTGGGAAAACAATAAGAATTGTAAAATCAAAATTTTACCTAGAACTCATTCATAGATACACTGAGATACTTAAACTGCAAACAGTTGATAGTATATTATTAACATTGCCATTTGACTAGTAGTTAATTAAATATTCTGAAAATGAAATAAATATGAATTCTATTACTTATAGCCTACTGTTCTATCCTAGTATTTTATTGGGAACAGTAAGGGCTCTTGTGTCATATTACATGCAAGAATAGAGAGAAATTTTGCATAAACGTGAAAATCAAATGCCGAAATAATTGAGGCAAACATTCTTCAGCTTATTTTGAATGCATATTTTTAAAGCAAATTTTTCAATTGAGTAGCCACAGATGGCGGTTTAAAATAACATTTTTATGAACTCATTCTTCTATATATAGCGTTCTTTTGTACATTCTCTATAATATCATTCCAAATGCTACCCATAGGTGAAGAGGAAATAATGCTGAAAAATTTAAAAGCATTACCATTCCTAAACATTCACCAAAGGCTGAGAAATATAATGTTACATGGATGTGGTCTCTATTTATAAAATAAAAATCAAGGAAAGGGAAAGGTTAGAAACCTTATTCAAAGGAACAATTTTACTTAATAAGGATCATTATTAAAACAGTTGTAGTCTAATGTGATTAGTCTGCACTAAATTCACTTAAAAATTATGCTATTTCATGTCTCAGTAAGAGGACTAATTTGTAGCTTCAATTTATCTAATCTCCAAGGTATTTCTCATAGAAATTTACTCTTTCTCACATCTTTCATGATATGCTAAGATACGAATATCATCCTTCTCCAAACACTCACATGCTGAATTCCTCACGTTCAAAGTGATGTCATCATGGACCCTCAGGAGGTAAAACTATCTTTGTGCTCATATCTCTAATGAATGGCCTGTTACTTCCTAATTGGCCTGAGAATGCTCTTTTTTGCAGATTCCAGAACGTGAGGTCAAAGTGAGAACCTGCTCTCTGAAGCCAGAAAGGGAGTAGACCTCAAGACACTAAATCTGCAATTGGCCTTGAACCTGGAATCTCAGACTCTAGAACTAGAAAAAAAAAATGAATTTCCTTTGTCAAGAGTTTTCTGTTTTCTTTAACAGGTGTCTTGTTAAAATATTCTGATTAAGAAAGTAAACAAGTAAATCAAGACATGAGTTTTAGCCTCCCACCCAGCTTGGGGTTTGTCACCCCAGAAGCCAGTGCCTCTAAAAGATTTATATCCAGACAACTGCCAAGCAGTTTTCCAGAATGAAGTCAATGCCAATTGTTCTGAAGTTCAGATTTTATTCTAACCACAGAATGGTGCCATTGTCAAAGAGACAGTTCCCAAACCGAAAATATTGCTTCAAAGTAACTCTATTACTAAGAAGTCAGACCATTGTTCAAGTAGTGAACTTAATTAAATAAACATTTTTTGTTTGTTTGTTTTCAAACACGGACCTGACAATAGCTCAGACTGGTCTCAAACTAATGATCCTTTTTCAGCCTCTCAATTGCTGGGAATACACACACACACACACACACACACACACACACACACACACACACACACACAAAACAGACAAACAAACAGACCATACACAAGCACGCATGCCTTCCACATAGCATTTCATAGGACTTCAAAGCTATCAATTCCTTTTCTTTGCTTCCATACACATTCTCATGTAAAATAAATTTAGATTTGATGAATTATATTTTTAAACCGGTTTCTCAAGGTCTGCTCTTGCCCAATATACTTTAATTATGCTCCTATTCCTTCTTCAGCTTCTTCAGTGTCTCTCAGCACTCCAGGAACCAGGCTGGATGTCAGCCGGCTCATGTGATCGTCCAGGTGTTAGGATGTAGGCATATAGGCACATCCAACTTTTTATGAGGGTGCTGAGGGTTTAAATTTAGGTACTCGTACTTGTCCACAAGCACTCTTATCCACAGTATCCATCACAGAAAGAGTCAGTGTTTGAAATTCAAAGGACATGTTCAGGAGTTTTGCTAGAATAGAGAATTTTACCACAATTTCCAATGCTCTTATTGGTCTACTTGCAGTCTACTTCTGCCTCATGACACTATGCTTTTCTATTTTCTATACTTGGTGTCGAGTTTGGCAGCAATAGAATTTTCAAAAAACTTACATGAGAAATTTTAATTTCTTTGTTATAAAATCACTATGCACTGAGCTTTTTCTAATGGGAATGTTTTTCAATAGGAAATACAATGTTAGGTAAGAATAGACTGCATGTCACAATGCAGCTATACATAAATAAAAATTACTGATTGTGTGACATTGGTGATCTTGGAAATTTCTTCACATCAAATTATGAATGAATTCAATAAAGATGGGAAAATGAATAGCCATGTATTTTGGTGCATGCCTTTAATCCCAGCTCTTGGGAGACAAAGGCAGGCAGATTTCTGAGTTTGTGGCCACCCTGGTTTACAAAAGGAGTTCCAGTATGGCCAGGGCTAAACAGAGAAACCCAGGATTGAAAAACCAAAAAGATCTGGGCGTTGGTGGCGCACGCCTTTAATCCCAGCACTCGGGAGGCAGAGGCAGGCGGATCTCTGTGAGTTCGAGGCCAGCTTGGGCTACCAAGTGAGCTCCAGGAAAGGTGCAAAGCTACACAGAGAAACCCTGTCTCAAAAAAACCAAAAAAAAAAAAAAAAAAAACCAAAAAGAAAAAAAAGTAAGGAATGATGATGATTATATTTAAAGTATAGAACTCTCTATAAAAATAGGATTTGTTTCATTTTATTTTGTTAAATCATTTATTCTGAGACAAGATCTTAATAATTAATAATATATATTAGACTCAAACTTCTAAAGCACAGATATGAATAATTATACCCAACCAAGTAGAGTAGGTTTTAGTGTGCTAAATTAATAAATTTAAGA
The DNA here is from genome assembly GCA_902168425.1 of Peromyscus attwateri. NCBI lineage: Eukaryota > Metazoa > Chordata > Mammalia > Rodentia > Cricetidae > Peromyscus > Peromyscus attwateri. The sequence continues at coordinate 52,970 of CABHPP010146072.1, read as the reverse complement.
GAAAAAAATAGAGCAACTTGAAGAAGAAAATACTATGTAGAAAACTGCCTAAGTTTCTCATGCTACAAAAATCAAATAAAGCAATAACAGGCATTTTTCATGTCCCAAAAGTTTATTACAAACTATTCTCTGACAAAGTAGTTCACTGAGATTTAACTTTAGTTCAGTTTTAGAATTTATGTAGAAATCTGATCAGTTCTGCAAAAACGTATTTAAACTTCAGCTCCTTGAGTCAAGGTATTCGGTTTCAGCTATATTTTGGAAAAAAAGGATTGGTTAGGTGACCTATGAAGACCTCTGAGTTGTATAATTTTATGAGTCAGTTTCTTCCTTGTTCATGGAATTGAATCAATTTTAACTTTTAGGTCTAGTCATTGGAATAGGAAACACAAAGTCTAGGGTCTTTGTAAAGGTCTAACTATTGAACAAATCCTTGACCCTTGGCAAATTGAGGACACCTCTTTTGCTGTTTTCTTTAAATGACACTTCTGAAAGCCTCCTAGGGTCATGAGAGTATTAATAGTTTAAGTATTAAAAGTGTTATATTAAATATAAGCCTTTCTTTCAATGAAATGAGGAAGGTTCTTGTGCACTATCGTTTTAAAGAACTTCTGTCCTTTTGTCTTTCTTTTGCTAAACCTGAGAGTGGAATGTTAAGTGAGAGTCCATTAATTTGAGAGAGAAATATCTACTGTCAATACTTTCAAAGCACCAGGCAAGGTCTGAGGAATCTAGTGTAAATGACGAGAGAAGAGGACATGGGTGGGAGAGCTGAGTCACTGAAAGTGATAAGGTTTGTTATCTCAACTGATATTTTCCCTTTATGAGAATAACTCATTTTAAGTGTATTCCTCCTCTCAAAAACAATTGAAGTGTAGGGATGGGTTTAGAGCACCTTCTAGCTTACCCTAGTCTCTCTCTGGCTTTGATCCTTGAGCGCTCATACACGCACAATACATTTCATAATGATAAATAACTAGAAGATGATTTTCATGATTGTACTAGTAAAGGATCACTGAGACTGCAAATAAATAGAATGGGGGTTTGGGGTGGGAAGGAACAACATAGCAAGAACCAGAGGAAAAAGTCCATTTTTTCTGCAAAGAAAATATAGAGTAGGCAAACTAACTTCAGGGATGTTGAAAGAGAAATTGATTTTTAAAAGTGCAAAATCCTCACAGGAATGAGAAAAAGTTGTTAAATATCAATTTACATTAGATAAGAATTTGGCAATATACTCCGAAAAAAGAATCTAAAGCTTCATTCTATTACTATAGTGAGCTTATGCTTCAGAAGAAAGAAAAGAAATCAAACGTATTTATTTAATCCTTTTTGTCAGTAATACCCAGGGTGAAGAATTCATTTGTAATCTTTTCATTGCTGTTGAGTCTTAGAACCTCACCTATATTAAAGAAAATATTGGACCCTTTGATCCTAAGACTTGAAGATAGCGTCCACTTTCAGGTCTGAAAGAAAGCAGGGCTTTACATAATCATAATGCAAGGGAATGTCCTGTATGTATGAATTGTCCAACACAAAGATTTTTCCTATTTGTATATTTGAGACATAGCTATTTAAGTTCCCTTTGTAAATTAAGGAATTTACATTTGTTTTACACTGGGTTAAAATATTTTTTAAAAATATTTAGCATAAATTTAAAGATATTTAGAATATTTTACATAAGTAGAGAAATAGTTTTTTCATGAAGATAATTTTATTCAGACAATAAGCAGATGTATATGTATCTGAACACATATATGTGTATATATACTTTTAAACTGGAAAGAGTGTTAAAAGTTTGCTTCATTTATGTTTAAAAAGAAGAATATAATGCTGATTATTGATTGAAAGAAACATGAGCATACCTAACTAGTTGAAGAGAGTGTAGTCCTTGGGTCAGAGAGATTTTTAATGGATAAATGTTTGCTGCATAAACCTGATAGCCAAAACCCACAGCTAAGGGAGAAAACTGACTCCTGAAATCTGTCTTCCTACTTCTACATGTGCTGGTTTTAATGTGTGGGATAGAAAGATGACTCTGCAGAGTTCTGGTCCCAGCATCCCTTAACAAGTTAGGCATCCTACAAAAGCCTGTAACTCAGGTTCCAGGGATCCAACTCCTAATTTGGGGTTCTGCGCAGACATGCACACCCCATACAAACACACACTCACAAAGACACACATACAAGAACAGTATGTGTGGATAGGTAAATAAAGATCACCAAGACATTAAAATATAAGAATACTTTATTCATAAAACTTTTTCCATACATTAGACATATTTATTTATTTATTCGTGGGGGGGGGGCCGAGGTGTTGAGCATATTGGAATATGTGTGCTATATGCAAGTGAGTATGTGGAGTCCAGAGGACTACAAACTAGATTGTCCTCAGGCAATCAGGCTTATCTGGAAGTATTTTTACCTGCTGGGACATCTCTCCTGCCCCTCCATACATTGTTTAATGTTCATATTTATGATAAGCTGTGCCAGCACAAGTCATGTGATTATTAATTTTGAATACATTCTTCATTAAGGTCTCTTTATTACAATAGTCTCTTTATTTTGATGTTATGAAAACCATTCTGCAACATATGATAATCCTTTGGTAAAAGACAGAAATATAGTCCCTTCCAGGAATCTATGAAACGTTTTATGGCCAAATAATGAGGTCCAGTGTTGTGTACCCAGAGCACAATTTTTAAGTTGTGATAGATTATTTCTGCAGTGACCTTTCACTGGAAACTTTTAGTTTTTAAGGATATAATTTATAAGGAAGTATGTAATAGAACAGTGAAGGGGTGGAGAAGAGGAAGGCGGTGCTATTCCACATCGGCCTGTAAAGATGTTTGGAAGAATCATAAGGGAAACCTGCTAAGGCAGTGCTGTAGCAGAGGTCACTGTGGCAGCAGAAATGATATTCAGTAAGGAATGCAGCCTGAGCTTTGGAGGGATCCAAGGGGATGAGAAGTGTGTTGTTTCCCTGTTTTCTATGTCCTGGTTCTTTTTGGAAATCTTGTTAATTGAAAACCTGTGACATCTATGATTCTCCAGTTTGTCATACATGTGAGGAGGCTTCAGCACAGTGGTAAGTGTAAGGAGGATGAAGACTGGGGCCACGTGCAGCCAGTGTGTGCAAATGCAATATCAGCAAAGCATACCCAAGGCAAAGCCATGATGCATATTTTAAAGAGAAGTCTTATATCATCTTTTAAAAAAAATTTATTGACAATAGCTTCTTCTCCAGTCGAGGAGAGAGAACAGGGATTCTATGAGCAAGGAGCATCAAGATCGTAATGGGGAAACCTACAGAGACAACCAAACCAAGCTAGTGGGAACTCATGAACTTCAGACCAGCAGCTGTGAAGCCTCCATAGGACTGGACTAGGACCTCTGCATAAGTGAGACAGTTGGGTAGCTTGATCTGCTTAAGGGGCCCCCTGGCAGTAGGCTCAGGATACATCCCTGGTTCATGAGCTGGCTTTCTGGAGCCCACTACTTATGATGGGACACCTTGCACAGCCTTGATGCTGAGGGAGGAGCTTGGACCTGCCTCAATGGAATGTACCAGGCTCTGCTGACTACCCATGGGTGGCCTTACCTTTTCCGAGGAGGGAATGAGGGGTGGGTTGGGCAGGGAATACTCGGGGGCAGGAGGAGGGAAGCAAGAGGGATCTGTGGTTGGTATGTAAAATGAAAAAAAATTTCTCCATTAAAAAATAGAAAAAAAAAGAAAACAGATTCTTCTCTCAAACAATATACCCCAATTTCCTCTCTCTCCACTCCTTCCACTCTCTACCTCCCCTTTCTCCTAGAACCACCTCATTCTGCTTCCTCTTCAGAAAAGAGCAAGCTTTCAAGGGACAGACAAAATAAGATATAATAAGGAAAGATAAAAGAGAATATATATGCTTTTAAAGCAACAATCAGAAAATAAAGATTATAATTAAAATGTATATGTGAAATATGGAAACTATGGTGGAAATTATTTGAGAATGAAAAAAAAGTAAAAATGATGGGATCCATTATATCAGACATATATAATAGTTATATAACTTCAATATTTCAATTGTTCTGAACATAGGAAAATAAATATCAAATTTGTACACCAGAGGAGAGGGAGATAAGTGTGAAAGAGACAGATAATTCCTATTCTCTGTAAAATCGCGGGCAATTAAAACTCTTAAAGACAACCTCTTTATACATTGAAGCTGTACAAAATTTATTTTGTCCAATTAAATAGACCGGCACAGTTTAAGGGTTGACTTTAGAGAAGAGCAGATGAGAAGACATAGATTAAGTAACATTTAGAGAGTCTAAATGTGGAGGCAGTGCACTTATTTTGTATGGAGATCGTAATTTGCCTCATTGAATGCATTAATTGTGGCGAAGAAGGCTGGCTAAACTGCTCAGATTTATTCTCCCTTTCTGCTGTGCAGAGCTGTTTCTAGAATGGCCCACCTGCCAGACACTGCGTCTCCCAGCTCCCAGTAAAACCATGACAGCAATACATATGAGAACAGGTGGAAGGACATTGCTTGCTACTGAGGAGTGCAGGTGGAATCAATGATTTTCCAATGGAGATTTTTATTTGTTGCCAAATTGCTGGATGTGGATGGTCTAGAAGGATTCTGAGGATATCAGCCAGGGTCAAGTCACTGTCTCAGAGTTACTACGCAGCAGAATGCTCCACAGGAAGGTCACTAGATTATAAATATTAACATGTACTCATCATAAACCCAAACAGTCTCAGTGCACTGAGTGAGAATGGGTGGAGGGGGTTGCCTGTGGTAGTAAGGAATACCAAGTCTTCCAGTCTGATAGGATTAGCTTTAACTAAAAAGATTAGAATAGCAGTAAAAAGAAAAAAAATGGCAGTAACAATGACATAGTGATTATTCCCATTTATATACACCAAAATATACACATACATCAAACATATAGCTATAATGGTCACACAATAAACAGATACGTTTGTTGGCTAATTTGATTATTTAGTTTTCCTGTGGGTGAGCTAATATGTAGGTGGGTGTATATATGAGCATGCATGACACAGCCCGCATGTGGAGGTCAGAGAATAACAGTAGTTGGTTCTCTCCTTCTATCGTGTGGTCTCCACGGATAAAATCCAGGTTGTTAGATTTGGTGGCAAGTGCCCTTAATTGCTGAATCATTTCATCAACCACTCATTCATCAGAAGTTTATCCCAAGACTGATCTTATTCAGTCATGTCTTCAAGCTTCATCTCTAACTCTAATCATGTTCTATTTCCAAGAGATCTGCAATTATTTCCAATTTATTGAGCTCCTTAAATTATTCAGTAATTACGATTCATGGTGGGAGACCAGAATATCAACCTTATCAAGAGTTAGGAAGTTGGTTTGTTCATTAATTTTTACATATATGAATAACATGATTTGTGTGGAGTCTGTTGTTAGAATCACTTGAAAGATTTATTTTTCTAAAGTTGTATTTTGTAGTTCTAAGGGTATATAAGAACTTTTTAATTCATAAATTTCTATTCAATTAAATAATCATTTTTATTATTCGTGAATTTATTTCGAATGATGAACCTTAGGTTATTGCATATATTTTATTCAGTATTTTTTTGTTTTGTTGTTTTCTGTGTTCATGTTCCTCTGTGTGTTTTCAGGTGTTCAGGCACATGTATATCTACATGTAGGGGGCAGAAGTCAATGTCAGGTATCTTCTTCAGTTGATTCACATTATTTTTGAGGTGCGGTCTCTTGCTGAACCTAGAGGTCACTTACCCAGCTAGATTGGCTGTCAATTAGCTGCAGAGCCCAGCCTGTCTCTACCTTCAGTGCTTTGTACACGGAAACTGGGGATCCCAACTTGTGACTTGTTACTTTGTAGCAATCCTGTCACAGACGAGACATTTCCCCAGTCCCTTTCCTCCATTTTACTTACCACTTTATTTCTAATTAATAATGTTTGGCCTGTATTTACCTTTTCAATCATCTGGATTTTCCTTAAAAGATAACAGAAGTTCCAGTAAGCTTTTTGTGTCAAAAAAAAAAAAATTTCCTTCCCTTTGTATAGAGAAAAAAAGTAAAGGGCTGAGTTTGAGTGAGACAATGATACAGTGACCATTTGTAAGGTGTAACCTTCTTAAGATCCATGGATGAGGAAGGTTTGTAGGACTTCTCAATCTTGAAGCTCTCCCAGATCCAATTTTCCTTTCTTTAAAACTTAAACATTTTCGGTTTTCTTCTGCCGTTTATCAGCCGCACTCCCCCTCCCCCCAGTTACTTTCACATCTTGCAAGAGAAATTTGGCAAACTACACTTAAATGCAAACTACACATCTCTAGTGGGATTTTTCCTATGTCCTAAAGGATTAAAGAGGTTTAACACAGTTTATGAGCTCCTCTCCCACGTGAAGGAAGAGGGATTCAGAACAGGTCTTGTGATATGAACCAATTAAGTTTTGGAATTCTCAAGCTTCCTGTTTCCTCAATTAGCCTGATGTAAGTTCAAAAAGTGTTTAGATTTTGTTATTTTTCTTTTCTTTCTCATCTTCAAAGGAATTTCTGCGTGAACTATTCCCAACACAGAGTTAAGCTCCCACTTATTTCCAGAACATTCAATTCTTGCCTTTATGAAATATTAGTAGCAGATGAGAGCAGTGAGCTTACTTAAGAAGGGTACCAGACAAGGCTGGAGAGATAGCTCAGTAATTAAGAGTACTAGTTGTTCTCACAGATGATCTGGGTTCAAGTCCCAACATACACATGATAATTCACAATTGTCTGTAATTTCAGGTCCAGAGAATCAAACACCATCTTCTGACCTTTGCTGGAACCAGACATGAATGTAGGTGTACAAATATACAAACAAGCAAAACATCCATTCACACAAAACAATAAAGATTTAAAAAACAAAAACGGATATAAGTCTTGAAATTCCAATTTCTTTAACCTGGGTTAAATTAGCCCTTTCCATAATATTCAACCACAGCATTTGTTTTTTTATATGATATTATCCTTCTGTCCACTTTTTACTGCCTACTTTCTAAACATTAGGAAAACTAAAATAAACTTAGTTTTTATTGTTTCTTTGGTTAGTTGATTGAGATGGAGTCTAACCTTCTAGTCTTAGTGGCCAAGCATTATGTAAATAGGTTAGTCTTGAGCTCTCAAGATCTTCTTGACTCTTCCTCAAGCATGCTGGGATTACAGGCATTCACTACCATTCCTGCTATGGTAAATACCCTTGCACCATTTTTGTTTTTTATGAATTTATTTCTGGAAGATGAACTTTTATATCCCCAGTATTTTGATATATTTTTGTCTTTCACTCTATTCCTTTGTTTTTAAAGAAATTTGGTAGTAGTTGACTCCTCCAGCCACAGTGTGTGGGCTGAGGTTTAAACCAGTGGTTTTCAACCTGTGAGTTGTGATCCATTTGGCAAACCCCTGTCTCTAAAAACTATTTACATTATGATTCATATTAGTGACAAAATTACAGTTATAAGTAGCAATGAAAATAATTTTATAATTGGAGGGCATCACAACACGAGGATCACAGCATTAGGAAGGGTGAGAATCAGTGGAAACCTCTTTTTTTTTGCCAATTCATGTTTCAGCTTAAGCAATAATATTAAGATGCGGATGGTTCAGTGGGTAGTTAGACCAGAAAAGGTTTTCTGTCGTAACTGGGATAAACACTGTGTTCGGGTACATTGTCCTTGTATCCCTTTCAACCATATCCATGTAAAGACAAAGGGCTCTTTCCTCTGGAATATGGACCCTTCCTAAGACCCAACGTACTGGTGCCGTGACTGGGCAATGTCACAGTGACACTCATCAGGCCTGCTTAGGAGTAAAAAGTGACTCTTAACTGACACCAAGTGTGTCTGTCGAGTAGCTCCATTTTGATTTCCAAGCACTTGTACTATGAGAAATAAAATTCAACCATTTCTAACTTAACCAATTCAGTTATTTATTGTTGTGGCAGGAAATGGCTTACAACAATGTGGGAGTTCAGTGTAGATATTAAATATAATATAAAGGAAGCAACACAAAAACACAAAATTACATTAGTTTTGCTTCATTTATTTTTTTTATTTTGTTTTTAATGATTGGATATAGTTTGGTACTTTAAGTTACATATGTATATTCCAAAATGTTTTATGACAAAGAAAAAATTTTCAATGTAACATAGACAGAATTTTCTATAGAAATACATATCTATGTTTAAATACTTTTGAATTAGATTAAATATATGATCCACTGATTTTTATAAAAGAAATACTACTGTGTAAAGAAAACATTTCAAATTTTCACAACACTGATAAAAACATGAATTAACTTTTAATTTAAAAATACTGCTTCTCTAAATAGACTGCATTTATTTTAAATAATAGATACTACTATTTCTTTGAGAATTTTGTACAATGTGTTTTGATCCTATTCACCCTCTCCAAATATTCCCAGACTCACCTATCCTTTCCTGTCCCAACTAACATTTTGTGGGTCTTTGGCTGTTTGTTTTCCACTTTTTGGAGTATGATCAACTTAGCAGGGTCTCTACACTTTTAGAGAAACTGTCCCTCCACACAGTTGCTTAGAACTGCCAGTAGTTCATTGGCCAAGGGTAGAAGTTGAAGCTCAGTTCACCTCTCTATTCTGGCTAGTTTATGCTTCCTCAGGTTTTGTGCATAGTTATACTGCAGATTTAACATATTTTCTTTCATTTAATTTTAGAGGATGTAGCAATTATTGAAAAATATAATTTCTACCCAAACCAAGAAATGCAAGTTTTATGGAAATGTAGATTTGTGAGTGGTGCACTTAGTGTTCTTGCTTCACTTTTTGTCTTCCATCTTGTTTTCAGTCATTATAATTTCCAAAATTAGTCAATGGGGAACGAATTTATTTGATTCCTATTGACAAGAAGCAGTAATTGGGGAGTAAGAGAGGACATGACTTCCCCTCCTTGACTCGTATAGCTGCACAAAGTTTGATGCAGCTGATGTATTTGCATTTCTAACATCTGCTGCTCTCATCATTAAATTCCACCCACTGGTTTATGCCTGAAGCTGCAAAATAGGAACATTAGCTGAAAAAAAAAACCATCAAATTAAAGGAGAAAATTAAAGCTTTGAAAATATTTATTACCACCTATCATCTTCCATAGTAGTCAGAAACACAGTTAGCCCCCAGCTCTACATAAAATACATCAAGCTCCTTAATAGTGAAAGAAATTTAAATCATCAAACATTACTCTAGGAAAGCCAAGCGTATGTTGCTGAATTAAATAAAGACTAAGAGGATGAAACTGCGCTTCATGAATGCAATACATTTATCAAAGATCTCATTTTAAGATAGGAGTTATTTACTTATAATTGCATATCTAAGTATGTACAATTCTACATGATTTTAGGAGAATACTTAAAATCCATGTTAAATAAAGATGATGTACTCTGATTTATAATATGTAATATATGAATTATATATAAAGATTAAGATTTAAATGAGATGATAGAAAACAAATAAATGTAAGTAGATACTAATAGACATTATACTTGACATTAGACATGAATATACTTGATTTTAAAGTCCATTTTCTACTATAACATGAATAAATATTTTTCATCTATGTCATCTCTTTTCCTTTAGTTTATGCGAAACATACTGGTTGAGTTCATATAAAGCACATGGCAACACTCAAAATGGAATCTATGATAACTATAAAGGCTATGATAACCATGCCATCATTTTCTAACACAGAAAATAACAAGAACAGTACTAGGGCTCACCTCAGTTTTGAGCACCTTGATTTTGAAGAATTTGTAGTAATAATCCTTCATTGATATGCTTGGTTCAACCTTGATTTTTTTCTTCATTTAGAGAATTTTGAGATTTTTTTAATGAACTAAGATTACAGACTTCACTTTGAGGGTTCATCTTTCTTCTCAGTTTGTCTGTATGATTACTCCCCATCATTTTGATGAACAGCATCCTGCATAGCATGGCCATCATTCATGATTTGGGTAACCAGCTCACAGCTTCTTCCCCAAGTGAATATGAAATATTTCGCAGAAATTTGAAATAAATCTGTCTTATGTTTTAAATATTAAACATCCCCCCTACAAGTGCTGAATCCTTATTCCCCTACTGGTGGTGTTAGTTTAGAAAGATATAATATTTTTAGACATTCAGCATAGCTGATGGAGACAAACTATTGAAAATTAATCAGTCCCAATATCTCTCTCTACATTGTTGTTACTGTTAGTTGAGTTGCACCAGCACCTTCCTGCCCATGTGCACCGAAATCCTCCGAAGTTCTGAGGCAAAATAAGTCTTTCCTTCTGCAAAGTGTTTTTGATATTTATGTGAAAGTAACTAATATTCACAAATTAGTAATTATAAACATATAATGTCATAGCACTTTCCCCCATCATCCCTACAATTAATAAAATGTCAAATCTCTACTTCTAAATATAAACTAAAGTTATTAAGTAAAATTCACTTCATTAGAATTGGTCACAACTAAAAATAATTTTAATGACATTTAGGCCTTCCTATTTAATGATGCTATTGATTAACAAAATTAACTTTTCAATCGGAATATTATAGTTTTTAAATGAACTACTAATAAATATTGGGTTCACAGAATATTGAAATACATATCAATTTTTATCTCTCAAAAATGTTTTAAGATCTAAAATCAATGGAAAACTTAATGCTTTCTAAATTAGATAGCACTGTTTTAATTTAAAAAGTCAGCAATATAATTACTCCTTAAGCAAAAGGCCACAGAGAGGAAAATTGGATGATACTTAAATTGAGCATATGAGAAAATTAATTTGCGTTAAAAATGTAGCAATTAGACACTTCCACGACAGCAGGAGAAATTGGGATTTTAAGTGTTCTAATTCTTCCATATTAAAATCCATCCTATTCATTTATGTTAAAATAAAACTTTAAATCTCAAAAAAGTATAGGTAATAACTCTAATTGCAAAATCAAAATGCATATAATGTTAAGACTTTTCTGAGAAATTTAACTATTTCTAGATTCTTTAACTATTTTTGTATCTTCAGTCTAATTCAAAAAATATTCAGACTAAAATGAGTGTGGGTCTTCAACATCAGAGACACTGACATCTCCTTTACAATTTACATAGTCTCTTGGTTGACTTCCACAATATGGAAGCTATGCTGATAGCTAAATTTGGAGGGAAAAAAAGCAAAATAATATCTCTCTCCTAAATTATAGTGTGCTCAATGCCCAGATTCTTCATCGTCAAAATCTTTTTTGTACAGTATTAAAATAGAACCTCAAAATAAAAGTTATTTATTGATATATGATCTTCTCATACAAATTTTCAATCATCCAATAATATACTTGATGTTTTGGTTAAACTGAATGCCCTTATCGATCCTAATTTTATCATCGTTATTTTATAATATAAAAAAGATTATCTTTAGCATTCACATTTATCCTACAGTGGCACTTTAACTACAAAAGCCTCCTCCACTTTTTTTTTTTTTTTTTGGTTTTTCGAGACAGGGTTTCTCTGTGTAGCTTTGCGCCTTTCCTGGAACTCGCTTGGGAGACCAGGCTAGCCTCGAATTCACAGAGATCCGCCTGCCTCTGCCTCCCGAGTGCTGGGATTAAAGGCGTGCGCCACCAACGCCCGGCGCCTCCTCCACTTTTGTTCATGCTAAAATAGCTCACTCTTGGGTTATTACAATAAGGAGGGCTCACTCAAAATAATCAAGACTGAGGACTATAAATGACCATATTCTAGTGAAATGAAACTTATTCTTCACCAAGCAGGAAGTGTTAACTAACAGCTACTGGAACTTTTATTGGAATGACCCAAACAGAGCTGGGCTCCATTCTCACCAAAGCCAAGCCTTTTCTTCACCTTACTTCGTGTTTACCATCCCTCCACAGAGCCCCAAACTGCTTTCTGTCTCATCTACTGCCCTCCACAAATTTCTGATGATTTAAACGAAACTTAAAGTTTTCTAGGTGCTTTCTTTTATTTTTTAAGAAATATTTATTTTCATTTATGAATTCTGCCTTAACAACTGAAACATAGTTCACTGTAAATGTACCACATTTTCATTGTTCATTAGTTTATCAGTTGATGAACATCTAGGTTGTTTGCATTCCCTAGCTACAGAGAACACACAGACATCGATGAGCAGGCATCACTATGGTGAAATATAAATTTTTGAGAGGGGGTTCTCTGACAAAACTGGTATAGCTGGGTAATGTATTTCTAGATTTTTGAGGAATCTGCACAGTGATTTCCAAAGTGCTTTCACCAATTTGCGCTCCTACAAGCAGTGAAATTGTTCCCCTTTTCCACATCCACATTAGTGTTTTTTCCTCATTTGCTATTGGAACCTTAGCAATTATGGTTGTGATAAGGTAAAATTAAAAGTACTTTTAATTTGCATTTATGTAGTAGCTAGGAATGTTGATCTTTTTAATTGTTCTTCATTCTTTAATATTATTTCTATTTTCAAAACTGTTTAGTTCCATACCATATATATATGTATATTATATATATATATGAAAGTCTGTTTAGTTCCATGCCTCCTAGTTCTCAGAAGATGTAGAGATTGATTAAGCAATATCTCCAATAGTCTTGATCATTTTAATGCTTGGTCCCCGGTTGGGGGCACTTTGTGAGATTGTGAGGTTCAGCCTAGCTGCAGGAAGCATGTCACCAGGGGTTGTTTTCAGAATTTAAAGCTGCTCCCTACTTGTAGTTCTGTCTCTGTCTCTTTGCTCTCTGCTTATGGTTGAGGATATGACTGCTCACCCTCCTGCTCTGGCCACCATGCCTGCTGTTGTCTACACTTTCCCAGGAGGGTGGTGGTGGACTCTTCCCAAACTGGAACTGTAAGACTAAGTATACATTCTTATGTAATCTACCTTGATCATGTTTTTTTTTTTTTTATCACAAGAACAGAAAGATAGTTAACACATATGATACTGTGGGACTGTAGTCTTTCTTTAAATTAAATGAATCAAAACTCAGTGGAACAGTGCATGTATTGTATCATTCTTTGTTAAGAACTGTCCTTGACTCTGTGTCCTTCCAATGGAAGTCCTGTGCCTGAGTTTTCAGGTGACGTATATTATCTTGCATTAATAATTTAGTCTGGATAAGGAAAATGGTAATATTATACCAGAAAATTATAATTTAATTTATCTTGAGGGAAAGATGTACAGGCATACACCTCTCATATGTTTAGGTATTTATTTTATTTGATATAATTTTAATTTTAGTGCTTTTCTAAGTAAATTACTTCACATTTCCCAGCAAGACTGAATTACTTAACTTCCTGCTATTTTGTTTGTTTGTATTATGTTGAGTGAGTATCAAAAGAGTCTAGAGGTGACAGCAGCAGGTGTAAGGATGTTAACAGAGTGTTAGCCTGGAGCCGATATTAATAGTATGAAGTCAATCTATGATTATTATTATCACATATGCAAGAAATGCAAACATTTAGAGTAATTTATAGTTTGTTCATAGGAACTTAGATGTTTACGGTTTTGTACAGAACTCTGGGCAGTGAAAAAGAGAAGCTAATGGCAGATTGCAGCCCTATAAATAGATGTAGTAAAGATACTTGAGAAAGAATACACAGAATAATAAAAAAACTCAGAAGTCTTAAAGTCATCAGTCAGAAGAATGCCAGGCAGGAGGTAGTGCCAAATGCATATAAGACTGGATAAGAATTAATATGTAGCTATTTGATTGACCAATATGTAGGTTTATGGGGGTCACATTTATGAACCATTTAGTGACATAGTAAAAGTAAATGCTTAAACAGAGTGAGTGTAGGAAGCTGATCAGGTGGTGACCCAAATCATAAATCTGAGTTTGGATAGCCTCATTTAGAATGACTGGCAAATAAGTATTTGGTAGAGAATCCAGTTGAAGATTTGGCCACATTGAATCTATACCTTGTTCTTTTCAGGAGGTAGTCTGATCTTTGATGTGGTTGTGGGGAAGAGGCAATTCAAAAACTTCATAGGAAAGGGGTCTTATAAAATGATTAGATTATTTTTTTACAGTTATTTGGCAAAAATATGTTATAAAATCTATTTACAGTACATAAAGCATAATGATTACACACTAACTCATGTCTACATGCTGATTTGATACCACTCTAGCTCAAAATATACCAGCACACTGATTTTATAGCTTTTTAATAAAATGTAAAAGTCATCATTTAAATGGTGCTAAGGTTACCTCAGTGATACTGCCTGGGGTCTAAAATCATCCATTGTCCATGGTTACAATGTGTAGAAAACACTCCACCATTTGCTTAGAGTGATTTATAGTTTGCACAGTGGAATGTAGTGGAATGCATGCAGATGTTCGGATTCAGTCATAGATATTTGCACTTACATTGAGTGTCTTGAAAGAGGATGTCAGAGTCTCTTCATTTTTTGACAATAAGGGATTGGATAACACTTCCAGTCATGGGTAACCACATGTTTAAGGAATAATAAGGATAATACAGGAATAGTGAAAGTTGAGCTTAAGATGAGGCAGAAGTGAAGTAGAAGAAGAATTGGCCATTGTTTGTTGGCTTGGAAAAGAAGCAGTTATAGGATGGGAAATGTAGATGACATATGGAACTAGAGCCATGATGATGTTTACTTACTACAGTCATGGAGGCAACACTAGAGACTATTGTGGAAACTGTGTTTTAGTTTGTTTATTAATCAATTAATTTATTTATTAATTTATTTATTCTAGTAAATGCTACTTTACTTTACAGCCCTAAAACAAAGCGTAATTCTTCACTGGCAAAATTGACACTTGTTAATTATCATGGCCTTCAAGATTAGTTCTATGGGATTCCAAATACTAATACTAATACTAATACTAATACTAATAATAATACTACTACTAATAATAATAAAATATTAATAAGAGGATTTAAATGACAAATAATTTGTTTCAGTAATTGATCAAGACTTATTCTTCTTTCAGTTGTTTTTGTTTTGTTTTGTTTTTTGGTGTTGAGGGCTGAGTTCAAGATCTTATACATTCTAAGCAAGCACTCTGACATTGACTTAAGTCACTAACCTATGGGTTTTGAATTTCTGAACTCTTTCCTCCCCATTGTATCATTTGTAATACTTTGTATTTTAGTAACCTCTTAGGTAGACCTTAATTTCATAATATACTTTTAAATAAAAATACTGTTTTTAGTTCTCAGTGTTAAAGTCTTAGGTTTGGTATTTAAAAACTTTTCATTAGATTGTCAGTATTGGACATTTTCTTATCATATACTTAATTATTCATTATTCATATGTGTGTATTTGCATCTGTGTGTGTGTGTGTGTGTGTGTGTGTGTGTGTGTTTGTGTGTGTGTGTGTGTGTGTGAGATGCATGCTATAGGATATGTTTGGAGGCCAGAGGACAACTTGGGTGAGTTTTCTGTCCCTTTGACCATGTTGTTCACAGTGATCAAACTCAGATTGCCAGGCCTGGCAGCAGGGACCTTTACCCAGTGGGGCATTTCGCAAACACTGTAAACCTTTCAACTGGGTAATTTTGCTAAGCTTTTTTAGTCTATGGCAATACAAAGATTAACTACCAAAGTAAGACCCTGGACATTTAACACTTGTACAATGCTTTAATGTAGATCTCTGCTTTGAAGTTCAAGTTTAGGGGTTATCTCTGTTCTTAAACAGTGGTTGTTGATTGGCAATTTCCTGAATGTTTTTTTTTTTTCAATTTTGTAAAAAAGTATTTGTCGAATATTGTGTGCCTATAAAGATATCATCTTCACCTACAAACTCTACTATTTATTTTCTACTACATTAAAAAAATGACAAATGACCATCTCTAATGCATATGAAATTCTTAATAATAATGCAGAAAATGTAGCCTATATAATTGAAGAGCAAATGGAAAAATTCTCCAGGGAAATGGAAATCTGATAACTTCATGAAGAAAACATGTGAGAGGCAATTTTTATAATTCAACTAATTAACTCCGCACATGAAACTCATGTGAATACTACTTCTGTATACTAAGAACATATGAAGTGTCTCCTGTGAACTTTACTGCAGGGTCTCCTTGTTGCAGTAATATTATGCTGAATAAAAACAAAGATTTTTGGAGATATGTGTGAGGTAGTTATAAAGCTGATCATAACCTAAAGAAGCTCATCAGGTGGAGATAAGACAATCACGTGAGCATTTTATGATAGTGTTGCCTCACTAACGAGAGCAAAAGGAGAAATGTGGAGTTAAAGGATTTACCATCAGGTTTTTGATGGATCGAAAGTGGAAGAAGCTTGAGAAAAACAGCGAGGGCACCAGGGATAAACAGAAGGTAGTGTGCCAACAAGCAACCTGAGACTGCATTCCTATAAGTGACCAGCAATTGTGCTATGCCACCAACCTCACTAGGCCTGGGGTATAACTCTTCCACAGGAATTCAAAATGACAAGTCAGCTTGACCAGCATTTGAGTTAAGCTTATAATAAACTAAGCAGGTGTGACTTGAACCCATCTGGATTCCCAATAAATCTTAAGACAATATGTTCATTTGCTTTTAAGCCACTGTGTCTGTGGTGATTTGATTTTAGCAATATAAATTTACAAAGAAGAAGGAACATACTGAAACGACCCATTGCAGAGAAAACCATTTTAGTGTTTTATTAGTTTTAAACTATAGGAATTAATCATCTGTCTTAAAAATCATAAACAGCTTTGGACTGTTGGTTTTTGTCTCCATCAACATTCTGTTTTTTTTAGACATTCATTGTTCTGTTGAGATGGAGACTCTGCAACCCATTGCAGTTTTCCAACTCCTAATCCTTGTACTTCAGCCCCCATGTGACCATTGACCAATTTTTATTTGAAATTCAGTTATTTCTATCACCTAAATCTAAATGAGTTTAGAGTAATTTAAAGATAAAAATACAGATACTTTATTTTTTCCACTGGTGAAATACAAGTCAGTGAAGTTTAAAACGCTCTTGTATTCCAAGCCTCTCCACTGAACAATTTTCGTATTATACAGTATTAAAACAAATGAAAAATAAAAAAAAAATTGCCATCACTGTTTAATAGACTGTATTCATTGTCCAAAAGCATTTCGGTTCTCTAGTCTCACCAAGACTTCCTCACATCTTGATGAAAATTTCACATAATCCCTAGATAAAATAGGAGAATTACCTTGGACAAGGCAAGGACAGGAACAATAATAGCTGGTTTTCATGGACTTAAACGATGGAAAATAACTTCCCCTAATGCTTTGGAAACATGAAAAAGCAGGTCGAATGGGACATTTTCGAAATGGCAAGTTAGTTTTAATATTAGGCTTCATTTTGTTAATGGCTTAAACAATAAGGATTGGACCCATTTCTCTGTCATTTTTTATTTGTAAATAGATGTCTAAGTTGTGCCTTATACATTCCATTTTAAAATCTCTATTCTACAAGACAAATGTCCATTTAGATACCAAATGCTTACTTTTTGGCTTTCCATCTCTGTAGATTAATAGACTACAAGTCAAACAATATGAACAGATGTTTGTAGGTCTTTTACCTCAGTATTATAACTGTATTGTTTTAATCATTGAGGTTTTTCAGCAAAACACAGTGATAAAAGTTATTTCATCAATGACATACACGGTTTTAATGCAAGCAAATGCTTTTCACTGTTTTGAGCCCTGGAATTGTGGGAAGCAGAAAATAACTTTATGTAATCCAGCTACCTTTCATCGGGACAAGAGCTATCTTTAAGTAATACATCAAAGATTAGGCTCTGCCTCGTTGACTAAGTAATCAATTTCACAGTGAGACTATTTAGTCATTTTTACGGATGAGTGTAACCCAGGGGAAAGGTTTAGAAATATATCATTATGTCTACTTAAGAAAAATACATTTTAGAGTACAGTACTTAAGCTAAATTTTTTACAGTGCTTAATGGGCAACAAAGTGGACTGGAAACGAAGTGGGAAGAATTGATGTTCAATTTTGACAGTGAAGAAAAAGGAGATAAATATATTTAAAGATTCATGTATTTCCCAGAAAATTTTCTAAGGTTTGAATTAACTCATGTTATTTTTCTTTTTATCGTAGCAATGAAAGCTACTATAATATTTTATGTAAGTGGGTTTTTTTGGGAAACTTTCAAATCCTCTTATGGAAATAGTAATATTATACTAAGTGAATGTGTCAATTTTAAATAGTGATGTCTTTAACATTTCAAAGGCTTACACATTTTAATTAAATATTTGTCTAGTTATTATCAATAAACTTCTCAGGTGCACAGATCACCTGTCTCTTTAATTTCTCATCTTCAGGAAAGCAATTTCTAAGTCCACATGCATGTAACAGCTGTTTACATCCCCACCAAAGATCAACAAAGCAATGATTGTTGAAGAGACCAATCAGACTTGGAACACATTTCCTAGAGTCTTCACAATTATTTTGTGAGTAAAAACAGCATAAAGCATAGAAATAACTGGAAGTGCCACCTATTTTCCTTTCTTGGGACTGTATTAATACATGAGGGATTTTAGCTTTATTTCCTTTCTGGTGATTTCAAATACTTATTATCACACAATAAATACTTTGAAGCATTTTCTGTTTCTGAAAAATAAATACATTTGGAAACAGTAAAATGACAGACAAAAGTTTCTCTGGCCCATTACTTTGCCTTTCTGATTCAAACACCAAAACATTCTTTGTGCCCTTTGCTCCAGCTCATTGCCTGTCAGCTTTCTCTTTCCATTTGACTAATATTGCTCTCAGAATATTAACTATACAGGAATCTTTATTTCATATCTCAGATCCTCGGAATGTGGGGTAACTCAAGGCTTCCCTTTACTGCATGACATTTACCATAACTTGTGCCAATTTTCTTAAAAATAAAATATAGCTGTCCTTATTTTTCTTCTTTGCCCAAGAGTCTAGTATGCCACGTTTATTACTCAGTACATTAATTGCTCTTTTGAATAGATTGAACTTGTTTGGCTTAAAAACTTCAATTTTTTCCACCTCCTCCTCACTTCTGCACCCCTCCCCTCACCCTCTGTCCCCATTCATCCCATCCACTCCTCCTCTGTTTCTGTTCAGAAAGAGGCAGGGTTCCCATGGGTGTCAACAAAGCGTGGCATATGAATTTTCAGAAGTATTAAACACCTTCCTTTGTTTTAAGGCTAAACGGAGCAACCAGGTATGGGGAATAAGTTCCCAAATGCCAGCACAGGTGTTAGATCAGGGTCTGTCCCTAACAAGATGTTTAAATTTAAAGTAGCCTTTTGTGGTGATGTATTGAGTCCCCCAGTATACTGTGTCTCCCAATAAAATTTACCTGAGGATCAGAGGAAAAAGTCAACCACTATGTTAACATAGAAGTCAAGTAATGGTAGCACACAGCTTTAATCCTATCACATGGGAGGCAGGGATCTGTCTGGATCTCTGTGAGTTCAAGGTCACACTGGGAACAGAGCCAGGCATGGTGATACATGCCTTTAATCCCAGCACTAACCATAGAGGTCTGGAGGTTTGTACAGACAGACAGGAAGCAACAGAGCTGGGCAGAAGAGGAAGTGATGTAGCTGTGCTGAGAGAGCAAATGAGAAAACAGAACAGAAAGGCATATAGGTGTGGGTAGACAGGAAGTAGCTCGCTTTGGAAGCTGCAGAGTTGGTGAGGTGAGGTTAGCTTTGGCTTTTCCTATTCCTCTGATCTCTCTCAGGCTTTAACCCCAATTACTGGCTCCGAGTTTTTGTTGTTGTTGTTTTTTTTTTTTAATTAATAAGACTGTTTAGCAATTCCTCTACAGCTCTTTATTTATCTTTAAAGGAAATGCAAGGATTCTTTACAATTACTGAAGAAAAGCGTTAAATTTTGTTCTATCAAAGATGATTGAGTTTATTTTAATTTTGCATGTTAGTGAGAAATATAAACTTATCCCACCAACTTATAAAAGTCATCTGCATATTATTTTGTGTAAAAATTTATAGTGTAAGCACAAATTTTTGTTTTCATAATCTTTAAACCATTCTATTATTTCTTTGTTGAAAAAATTTTGGTTATTATTAATTAATTTTAATGAAAAACAAACAAACCCAAGTTTGCTATTTAAGGGATATAAGAAGGTAAAAAGAATTCTACCTCTGAGACTATAGAAGTTTTTTTCAATCTCTGGGACCAAAATGCATTTTACATTTATCCTTTTTCCATATTTCTTTTTTCATTCTCTGTTAACTACAGGTTATAAACAACTTAGTATATTTTCTTTTCTAAATTAATATACATTTGTGTAAAAATATTGGGAAATTGAATCTGTTATATAGTTAGCATAACAATTTAAAAACTAATCTATATAATATTGTGTTACTTATCAAATGCCATATTAAAAATGATCACCAGATGTGTTTGATAGCAATTTCTGTATCTCAGTTTCAGTGGCACAAAACTAGGTAGAGCTCTGGGTCACTCAAAGGAGTATTCAGGATACCAGTTAAACAGGCAACCATTACAAAACTATTCAATTTAAGATTTTTTTTGTTTTGTGCTGTGTTTTAAACTGGCCAAGGGGTATCATTTTGATTAGTATGTATGTTATTGATATACTAAAATTGTTGAACTCCTTCCCATTAATTGAATTATTTATTTTTTTAAATTTTGATGGTATAAATTAAATACTCACAGAGGCAAAGGTATTACTCAAACAGTGAGGAACACATGTAGTTTTCATACTCAACTTAAAGTTTATCATCCTTCTGTAGTTCCATTTTCTTTGCTTTTGATGTATTTGAAGCTATAAATTTCTAACTACAAAACCAACCATTCCACTATTGAACCACTTTCTTTTTTTATACAATGTTTAAAACTCCAGTCATGATTTGAGAAAAATTTCTTCCATTTTCAAAAACACAAATCAAATCTCCTCTAATACTTATAAAAAGCTATTAAATATCCCAGCCTTGTACTTTTTAATTAAAGTGAGTTATGCTAAGCTAAATGGATTCTCTTTTAGGATATGCTTCAAATGAATTGTCATTCTATACCCAATAGTATACTCATTAGTACAATATTGGAAATTTTGTTAATAGGGATTAGAATCTAAGAAGACACCAAAGTTACTAATATTGAATCTAGTAACACAAACAATTACAACATTTGAAATATAAAATGTGAAAAGATATTCAATTGAAAGTTTCTTATAAAACTAGCCATTGTCTACTCAGAAAACCTAATAAAATATAATATACATGTATGAGTCATATTCTTTTCTCTAAAATAAAAAATACATGCTTTCTTTCTCATGTTTTGAGAGACAACTCAAATTTACATTTTTATGGAAGAGTAATTGTCAGCCTCAAGTATTGTTCATACTACAAGGTCAAGAGACTTTCATTAAACATATACTAATAGTATTATTGAGACAGTAATTAAAATATAACTATATTTTCTAATTTCAGTCCAATGTTTTCTAAAGACAAATATCAGAAGTTTAAATCCAAAATGCTGATACTGTTGTTTATATTTTCCAAAGTTTTTTAATTTGCAATATTTACATACATTAACATTGTGCTTGTACATGATATATTTATGAATAATGTAGTTTGATGATATTAAGCGATTTAAAATAACAAGATTAACCTCAACCACAGAGATGAAGCAATTGATCCCAATCAACTTAACTAAAACGAGACTGTCATAATAAAATATGCTGGCTTGAAAAGCCATTTCAAACCCATTATCTTGCTTTGAGAATGTTTCATGTGCTATTACACTAGTCCATCTAATAATGTAAGCCTCTGCTGTATTAGTGGTGGAAACAGAGACATGCCTCGGGAATGCTGAGTGATCTGTCAGTTGTTATTTTGCTCATAAATAGTGGTAATAGAAAGTGTCCTGACTGCACTGCTTTCTACACATCCCTGACATTCAAAAACCCTGGCTTTCTTGAGTTTTAATCTAATTAAAACACAAATTTTTTTATTTCACTTTTCTTTTGAAAACTTTTAAATCATGTGAAAATGTTGTATTGATTAGACTTTTAGTGTTTTATACCCCTGCAATTTATAAGTTTGCTACATTAAAGTGGTCCCAAAATCTTCCCCCCCCATAAAGTTTTAGACCACAGGAAAATGCATGCATTAAAACATGATTAAAATATTAAAAAAGTGACAATAGCAACTATTTCATATAAATTGCTGTATGAATAATGATAGATTTTTGAGATTAAACCCTCAACTGAATATTCATCATAAAACTGTTGGGACTTACTGGCTTGAAATTTTTAAAGATAAATTCATGTGCAGTGTACCTCTAGACTAACTTCCAAGTTCATAACAGTCAATCAAGTAATGAATATTGAAATTAGAGCATCTAAAGTATACTAAGTTGACATGTCCATGTTGATGTAATAAACATCTGGCATTATAAGCTAAAATATAAGCCAATATAAGACGAACGATAAAAAGTTCCAGGGAGAAATGAGTTCTCTAGGAAATTCTAATATCTCATTATATCAAAGATAATGTATATGTGCCTGTGGGATATGTTGCTACAGTTTTCTTTTCTATAGACAGAAGACACTCATGTCAAAGATATAAATGTAGAGATAAAACATAATTAGTCTGATAAGCATACTGAAAATGTCTTGGCATAAGAAAACATATTAATCATGTTTTAAAGCAGACACTAAAATCAAACTTTCAAGTATCCTGTATAACCCCATTCTCATAAGAGAAGTATTGTGCAATTATAAATATGATTTTTGGGGATGTATAATCACTTAAGAGAATATTTAATAAGTCATATGATTTGTACACTAAGGCCATATAATCAGGTGGACCAGCATGTATAAAATGGAAGGAAAGCGGTTCTTATTTCAGTTTCAAATGCCTATCAAGATTGTAGAAGTAGAAAAGAGGGAAGGAAGAAAGAAAAAGGGAGAGCTATGAGAGAGAAAGAGAGAGACAGCAATACCTGAAAAGTGTATACCAGAAGAATCTACATGTGTTTCTTCAGAACTGTATCCTAGTATAAATGATAAGCATGACAGAAGCAGTAAGTCATTTAAGGGAAGGTTTATGTGACTTGGGAATGACTTCATCCCTATCACCACAGAAATGATCTTGAGGCTATTCTTTTATTATGAAGACCTCTGTGACATTCAAGAGCAATTAATGCTTTGATTATGTTACATCAACCAAATACTGCTAATCTGGGATGGAGAGATAGAGAGATTACAAGATAAAAAGTTATATGGCACTCAAGATACTGTGGACAAGATATAAAATAGTAGGACTGATCAGCATCCAATAGGGCCTAATTTTTATTATAAAGGGAACGATGGCCTTCATGTTCGAGCCAATTGCCTAGCAGGCAGAACCTGTGTAAGATGGAGTCATGGCTCAGATGTGAAGTGTTACTGCAAAAAACTTGTGAATTCCCAGCTTGTGGTAAAACCTGCAGCATAGATTGGGTATTTTTTTTCTTATAATAGAGTTCTTCTTTTCTGAGTGTCTGGTCTGGATCATTAACAGTGCTCAGCTTTCACAGTACCTGATGGTGATACTTTCTAGAATATTATTTCAGAGCCATGCGGACTGTTTGTGAGGTACAGTTTCCTTTAAATTCATTTCTCGGGTGCTCTGTCCATGTAAATGCATATTGGATTAGCCAACATTCTTCAGATGAAAAGAAATGGTAGAATGAGCACCCATGACAGTAGAAATATTTGAGAGCTGACAATTATTATTGTAATTTGCTTATTGATTACTAGCTTTTATTGCTAATACACTAAAAAAGTATTATTTTGTGTTTTATGATAAATTTTAGCAAAATGAACATTTTGATTGAAGTTACTTAACCAACTTTCAATGAAGAAATTGTATCTTTTACAGCTATCACCATTTCATACACATAAAAATTTGTAAGAAAAAATATAATTTGTTTTACTCTGAAGAAATGTCTTTTCAATTTTAGGTGGATAACCATTATTGTATATATCAATATCTTTTTATTTCATTTGTTTTGTGAGGACTTTTACCTTGTTTCAAGTGACACAATGTGTCTTGTAATTATTAATGGTTGTAATCAATTTATCTTAGAAGTAATCTTCAATGATTTAATGCTTTTTCAAGAAAAATAACATCAGAATTATTGATTTTGAAAACATAATTGTACAGACCATGGAGAATCACATATTCTGACATTTCTGATATACAGTCAAATTTAAAGTGTAAAGAGTTTACTATCAAATTGATTCATTATTCAAGTAAATACTGTTAAAATTTATCACTAATACTATACAGAGGGGACACAGAATAAGAAATACAATATGATTTAGTGTCAAGTAGATGGAAAAATAGTGGGAAAAGTGCTAAGGTCAGGAACGACTTTCAGGAAGATTCATAAAATATTAAGAGCAGTGACTCCGGACCACAGTGTCCCCTTACATATTTACAGGCTTTTATTACCAAGGAGTCTATGTTTTAAGTATAGTAATAAAAATGAAAATTACCTCATTTCTTGGCAGAATCCATAAATGTTAACTAAGGAGAATGTGACTTTAACTAATCAAATAGAGTTACGACATCTCTGTTCCTTCCCAAGCATGGCATTTCCTTCTGAGTGTCTTTAAGATGTGGTGACACTGTACTCATTCATTCCTTAGGTGCACAACTTAGTTGGAAAAGCACCCATTCAATTTTGAGCTGCATTAAAATTGAAATGTAAGTTTTCATTTAGGAAGAATGATGACTCATATGTGTTGGTCTAGATGATATTACAGTTTAGATTTTTTTCGAAATAATGATTTCCTCCAAAGCATGTCTACTTATATATAAAACTCAACTGTTAAACTCTAATTCAAAATATTTTCTAAACATAAAATGATTAAATTACATTCTCACATGTTTTAAGTACTGAAACATGCAGACATTATAGGGAACATTTTTGTTACTGGTATTTCCTCTTTTGCCTCACCCATTTTTCTAAACACATAACAAAACAAAAAACAAAAAGACCAACTTTTCTTCCTAGGCATTTGTCCACATATATTCAACATATGAATATGATAATTACATTATGTAGAGAAAAACCTAGAGACTACTCATTGTGTGTCATAATTTATTAAACTGCTTATCAGTACATGATCATCAAAGAAAACGAGAATTTAGCAGCTGTCATAAAAAGATTTTCACACGCTATAGCCACCCTCAACTCTGATGAATATGACAATAGTAATTGTTTTTATTATATATGTAATAAGCACTGACATATCAAAAGTATACTATAAGAATAAAAAGTCTAGCTCCCAGAAACATAGAAATTAATTTTAGAAAATTATCAGAACTTGACCTAAATTGTCTTCTTAATTGAAATAGATGGAAGAGTTTAACTAGATAGAATACCATAGATGTGTTTTTCGTCCTTAAGTACATACAATGATTACTTATATTGAGCTGTAAGAATTTAAAATATATATCATCATTTAATATGATGAACATATATGTTAAGTTCTTACAAAAATATACTTACATATGTGACCTAGAATCTTTATTTATAGAAAGATGCTTTCTCATCTACAAACAATCTCTCTTTTCAAAATAGGGGTAAATGAACTGTAAGTGAAATAAAAAGAAAATAAATGTGAAGATAAACAACAAACTGCTGAGAACCGTACCTAACCTGTCCAAACTCTGTGTGTAAGATGATTGCAGGGTGCCACACCAGCCCAGAGTGTTTCACAGGAGAGACTTGATAACAGGAATGAGTCACACATCACAGACATCATTGAGGAGATAAGTGCTTAATAAAATAGATTTGAACTTTCCAGATTCATCTCACAGAAGTCTGTCAGATGCAGGTTTAAATATCTTAAGGTAAAATAATTATCAGTTAACTACGAATAAAATATACTTTTAATTTATATAACAATAAATATCAAAGTGTGGGTTATTTGCAAATTCACTGGCTATTTTAAAATCTTTTATTGTTTGAATATGTGTAGATTTCAATACACAACATTCATTTTCTGAGAAACTTTGAACTCATAATCATCTTTCCACATAGTGGTACTTACATGTGCCGATTTCATTTTCATACTTGCATCTATATTTATAATGAGTTTTTGTCTCTTTACAATTGTGCCTTTATATGACATTTTTTTCCATTAAGGGAGTATGTTTAAAATGTACTGATAATTGGTCTAAGTTTCTCCCAAAGTTATGCTACTTCTCTAGAACTTTAGCCATCTGAGGGATGGAAGAATATTAGTGGCATGCAATAAAGCATTATATTTCTGTCCTCTCTGTCATCAAATGGTCTCTTTGTTCTGGAATATCCTCTCCCCAAATATACAAACCATATAAGATTCTTGGAGTGAAAACTTGCCCAGCCCCTAGGGAAATCAGTGTGGCATTAGATTTCTGGGAATATATATGTATCTCAGGATACAGCTATACCATTCTTGAGCATATATCCAAAAGATGCTTCATTCTACCCCCAAAATACTGCTCTTCCATGTTCACTGTTGCTCTGTTATAATAGCCAGAAATTGGAAACAGCCTAGATGTCCATCATCAGATGAATGGATAAGGAAAATACAGGACATTGAAATTGGAACTCCCAAGGAAGGGGGAATGGGATATATAGTTAAAGAGAAGAGTGGGGATGGGAAATGGAGGACTAAATGAAGAAGGGAGAGAAGAGGGGTACAAGGAAGAGAATGCAGTGAAAGACGGCTAACAATAAGGGGCACTTGAAGGGTCATACATAAACTTGGTGGAAGCTTCTTTTAACATAATCATATATGAAAAAATCTAAATGGAATCACCAAGTTATGAAGGAGGCAAAGCCCCAACTGGACATCAGTTGACACCAAGCGAAACCTCCAGTGCCAGGTATGAGTTATGTCTAATTTGAGTTATTGACTAAGAGGGCAACATGGAAAACCTATCTATTCTATTTTACTTTCCTAGAGAGATCCATCCCTTTCCCCCAGTCCCTTAATTTATACCTAACCTCTATGGTTCTAAAAAATACAGCTTGTTTTTCAATGACTTAATGGCGATCATTCACATATGAGTGAATACACACACACACACACACACACACACACACACACACACACACACACATATATATATATATATTCACTCAGGATATCTTGTTTTCTTTGGTTAGTTTTTCTAGTTCCATCTACTTACCTGCAATTTTCATTCTTTTTAACAGTTGAATAATAGTTCATTGTGTAGATTGATTACATTTTCATTAACCATACATTCATTGATGGACATGTAAGTGGTTTTTTTTTTTCATTTTTCCAATTTCTGGCTATTATGAATAAAGAGGCAATGGACATGGTTGAGCAATTGTCTCTGTAGTAGGATGATGCATCCTTTGGGTTCACAGGCAAGCATGGTATAGCTCAATCTTGAGATAGATGATTCCCATCTTCCTGAGGAATTGCTACACTAATTTTCATAATGAATGTACAAATTTGCCTTCCCATCAACAATGAATGAGTGTTCCCCTCACTCCGCATCATCACAAGCATGGGATACCATTTTTATTATTGACATTTTCACTGGTTTAAGATAAGAATCTCCAGTAGTTTTGATTTGCATTTCCCTGATGACTAAGGATTTTGAACATTTCTTTAAGTGTTTCTCAGCCATTTGAGTTTTCTATTTTGAGAATTCGATATATAGATTTGTATTCCATTTTTAAATTTTGTTTTCTTGGTGTTCATTTTTTTGCATTCTTTACATATTTTGAATATTAATCCTCTACTGGATACAGTTTATAAAGATTGTTCCTCATTTTGTAGCCTGTTATTTTGTCTGAATGTTAGTGTTCTTTGCCAAACAAAAGCTTTTCAGTTTCATGAGGTCCCATTTGTTAATTGTTGATCATAATGCATGCACAATCAATGTTCAGTTCAGGAAGTCTTTTTCTGGCCAAGAAGTTCAAGACTATTCACTTTCTCTTATATCAGATTCAGTGCACCTGGCCTCATGTTGAGGTCGTTTACCCATTTGAAGTGGATTTTGTGCAAGGTGATAAGAATGGACTGATTTGGATTCTTCTACATGTAGTCATCTAGTTTCACCAACACTATTTGTTGTAGATGCTCCTTTTGTTCAGTATGTATTTCTGGCTTCTTTATGAAAAATCAGGTGTCCATAGGTGTGTGGATCTGTGTGGGTCTTCAATTCTATTACATTGATCAATGTGTTTGTTTTTGTGCCAATACCATGCTGTTTTTCTTACTATAGTTCTGTAGTAGAATTTGAGACCAGAGATGGTGATACTACCAAACTTTATCACTAAGAATTTTTATAGCTGCTTGGATGTTCTGTGTTTTCATATGAAGCTGAACATTGTCCTTTTGAGTTCTATGAATAATTCACTTCAAATTTTGATGGTGATTGCATTGAATCTGTAGATTGCTTTGGTAGGATGACCATTTTTATTAATAATCCTATCAACCCATAAGTATGGGAGATCTTTCCATCTTCTGATATCTTCTTTGATGTCTTAAAGTTTTTATCAGCCTATTGTAGCTGGTTAGTTTTCTCTCTGGGTCCTGCCAAGTCCTGGCAGTCTGACAGCCCACTTATAAAATAAACACACAGATGCTTATATTATTTACAAACTGTATGGCCGTGGCAGGATTCTTGCAAACTGTCCTTATATCTTAAATTAACCCATTTCTATAAATCTATACCTTGCCATGTAGCTTGTGGCTTACCAGCATCTTCACATGCTGCTTGTCATGGAGGCGGCTGGCAGTGTCTCCTTCTTCCACCCTCCACTTCCCAGAATTCTCCTTTCTCCTTGTCCCACCTATACTTCCTGCCTGGCCACTGGCCAATCAGTGTTTTATTTATAAAGAACGATATCCACAGCAGTCTATTTTTACTTGGTTAGAGTTACACAAGGTATTTACATTTTTTGAGTCTACTGTGAAAGATATTTCAATGATTTCTTTTTAGTCCATTTGTCATCTGTATATAGAAAGCTACTAATTTTTGTGTGTTAATTTTATCTATTGATACTTTGCTAGTTTGTAAGATGATCCTGGTAGAATTTTCAGGGTAACTTATTTATATGACCATATCATCTGCAAATAAAGATACTTTGAATTCTTCCCTTCCTATTTGTATCATCTCATTCTCATTCAGTTGTCTTATTGCTGTAGCTAAAACTTTCAGTACCATATTGAATAGGTATGTGGAAAGTGGATAATATAGAACCTATATTTTCCAACTCTATTGATATTCTCTGTAATCTAAGAAAATAACACATTTTAATAATGAGAAATCAATATCCATCAGGTATCCCAAATTTTGTTTTGTCATGAACTAATTCTACTAGACTTTTCATAGAAAATAAACATTTGGCATGAGTTAGACTAAAACCCTCATATTCCTTACTTCACACTTAGGGTAAGAGAATTTCTGTGATGTGTCTATTTCTATGATACATCATGACTATTTCTGTACCCAAGAATTCGATCACTGTTAGTATTTATAAAATTGGTTACCATTTTAGCTAAAGTGGAAATACCAGAGTACACCCCTTCTGTTTTCCCTATCTTCCAATGTCCCCCCTATTAGTGTTTGAGAGTATCATAATTCTCTACCAAAAATCAAACTCCACCTAGCTGTTTTTTTCATATTAGGAAAATAAAATACTAATGGCTTATTTACAGATCACTATGTCATTACATTATGTTACATATTTTCCACTAAAATGATACTCATTGCCTTATTTTACTTCCCAAAGTTCATATATCATAGTTCCATAGAGCATGTTTACTTTTTTCCTCAAGTCTCATTCTAATATGCATTCCACACAGACAAGTTCTTCTGGTGTTTTGCTTACTGTACATAAACAAAGTACTTAAAATATATTTGAAAGAAAAGAAATATTAATGAGTTAATTAACTAATTAATGTTCTTGTCAGTGCTATTAGGCTAGGGCAGATCGATTATTAAATAATGCTCTCTGTAGGTAATTTTCCTGCAAACTAGGACAAATATTTTAAAAAATCAAGTCCTGGGCTCTAAAATTTCTAATAATGTTGTCTATAAGAAGAGGAATGGATGTATGAGTACTAGATTTACTGCAAAGAACATAAGCAAGTAGAGGCCGAATTCTGAGATAGCAAGATAAAAAACCTTGGCACAACCAATCCCAAAGAACTGCAAATTAAAGAAATTATCTAGAATTTAATTGACTCATTCTTTTAAGTTAGCAAAAAAAATGGAATGTAGTTTATGAGGACAAAAATATTTAATAAAAGGCTCACAACTGCATATACACATTCACTTTCTCTCTTCATGACTCACAGTTCCTAGATTGTAAGGAATTTCTCTCTTTGACTCAGACATGTAGAATTTGGAAGATGAGAAATTATTTCCTAAATACTACATTTTTCCCCTTGACACTGACTCTAGAAAGTAAGTTTGTGTTTCTATTTTTTTGATTGTGACACTCACATACAATTATCAAAATTAGTTGTTTGTAGAAGTAGATGGGGAAACTTTTCAGTGACGACACTAAACTAAGTATTCTTTATTTTTGACAGTGAGAGTATGATCAGTCTTTAATTGAGGATTCCTTTTTCTTCTTCTTGTTTTATTCTCACCTTTGATGCCAATGTACTTAGTAAGAACGTATACATTGAATCATGTAACTTTTTATTGATGACCTGGATATTTCATATTCTAATAATATTGAATTTTTTGCTTGTTTCCAAGTCATTTTAATCAAGCAATCTTTCAAATGTGATGTTACATGATTATGATGACAGTGTTTCAGTTAGTATTATAAGTAATCAGTGAAAAAAATTACAAATGTAATTGATATCTTTCAAATATTTCTTAACATACATAACAAGTTTTTATTAAAAAAAACTTACTGAAACATTTCATGAGAACACTTCGAATAACAATAGAGAATAATAATAGGTTGTTAAATGAGGGGACACTATTCTCAATATGCAAAATTGTGGGATAATTTATTTTAAAAATGTAAAATGTGTTCTAGATAAATGGCATAGTACTGACAATACTATATTTAGAGATTCAGCCTGATTAAAATAAACTGCTTTCATATTTCCATCTTGCTATTTTACAAAATTTTGATTAGCAAGTAAGAAAAATTGCTTTCTATTTCTATATGGATATAATATATGTAAATTTATAAATTTGAATATATATCTTTCACAAGTAAAGTAAAACAAAACAGTTAACGTATTACCATGATAATGTTGTTTTATGTAGCTAATCATTAGAGTGTCCTGTTCTGTTTAGAAACTTTGTTAATAAGCTTTGAATAAAACATTACTGTGATAGAGCCCGATGAACAAACCATTTTATAAAAGAATTGTTCCCACAAACATTTTTGAATGTGTAAGATAAGATTTATTACATATATGAGACATTACACAAAGACTAACATGATTAAAAAAAAATCTTTGCTTGATTGAGAGAACTGACATTCAACGTCACAGTCATTATTTTACTCAAGTAACAATTAATGAATCAAAATAACTGACATAACCAGTACTCAAAAGGGGAGGATTTCTGCCTCCTGATTTCATTCACAACTGTTAGGAAACCAAGCCTGACAGTCTTTGGTAGAGAAAGGCATGCCAGTAAGACAGCCATCTTGCTGATCCACCTTATAGCTGGGACATAAAAGAGAAAGAGTCCAGGATCTCACTACTCCTTCAACATCACATCCTCAGTGACATAACACTCTCCAGTAGAGCTCCATTAAAGTTCCCATATTCCTGACAGTTGCGTTTAAAATTCAAGTTATCAGTAGCTTAAATCCTAAATAGGATTTCTTGGCTTTAAATTTTAAGGAAACACATCTGCACAGGCGTATCTTAATATGGTTTCCGTCCCAAACAGAACTCAAAGCAGAATCATTTCTTAAATTTTACTTTTCATTGACCGTAAGTGATTTTCATACAGTATTTTCCGATTTTAGTTTTCCTTCCCAAGTCCTCCCTACTTACCTATACAACATCTTTGTTCTCTACTGTTAAGAAAACTATCAGGTAAATAAAAGCAACAAACAAGGATAAAAGAAAATGAACAAATAACAAATAAAAAAAGAGGTGGTGGAAACACTAAGAGCATCAGAAACAAACACACACAGATACCTTCATTCAGAGACAAAAATAACAACAACAAACGATAAAAACTCAAAATTAGATAACATGTTATGCAAGCAAAACATCAGTACTATTATACAAAACAAAACACCAAATAGCCAAACAAAGAAATAAAAAGTAAAAGGCAATAATCCTCCAAAATCCCTTTGAGTTCATTTTGTGCTGGCTATCTACTTCTGGGCAAGTGCCCTGACCTTAAGTGGGGTTTGTAAGCACATTGAGGCGCCATTGGAGAAACTGATTTTTCCTTTGAGAGTGTTTGTTAATTGGAGGTAGCTTCTTGTTTGAGAATGGGAGCTCATATTTACTTCTCCATTTCGGCACTGGGACCCCAGCTGGTTTGGATCTTTGCAGGCCCTATGATGCTGCCACACTTCAGTGAGTTCAGATGTGCCAGCCCTGTTCTGTCTGGAAGACACTGTGTCTTTGGTATCATCCATCCCCACTGGCTCTTACAGTTCTTTCACCTCATCTTCTGAGTAATTGCCTGAGCAAGAAGGGGAAGAAGTTGATGAGGCATCTCATTTAGGATTGAATGTTTCTATGTCTCTCATTTATGCAAATTGTTCAGTTGTGGGTCTCTGTATAAGTTCTCACCAACTTCAATAGAAAGTTCACTGATGATGGTCAAGTGAGACACTAAGATAGAGATATTGTGAGCTAGAGATACAGCACCATGTCTTTAGAAGTCTTTTCTTTTTTTTTTTCTTTTCTTTTTTGCTATGGTCCTTTAGCAGAGCAGTAGTCTCTTTGGTTTCCCTCTATATCCCTGGCCTATCTAGTCTCAGGTTCTTGGCCACAAAGGTACTGTTATGTGTGGGTTCCATGTCGTGAAGTGGGCCCTAAATACAATCAGAGATCAGTGTTTTACTCCCACAATGTTTGGGTCACTGTTGCACTAGTGTATCTTGCTGGCAAGTCACCATATAGATCCCAGGGTCTGTAGCTGGGTTGGTGTTTTCCTTTCTCCTCCTGCAGCCTGGAGAGTACCTTCCAGTACCATGGACACTGGTCAGTAGGATGAAGGGTCTAGGTAGGCACTGGCTTGATGCTTCCATGTTCAATGCGTTAAATAGGTAGTCTTAAGCAATAGGTCTTACTTACCATCAGTTTGTTGAGAGGAACCAATAGGCTTGACATTATGATCCCTAATGGCCTATCCTGATGCCACTAAAAAGAATATTTCATTCATTCATTCATAGTTCTTGACTTTCAAATATATTTTAAGTACTTTGTTTTTATGTACAGTAAGCAAAACACCAGAACTGTGCAGAATGCATACTAGAAAGAGACTAAAGGAAGCATTCACTATGTAACCATGATACTTGAAACTTTTGCATAAAAATTAAAGTAAGAATGTCACTTTAGTGGAAAATATGGAATATAATGTAATGACATGGTGATATATAAATAAATCATTATTTTTATTTTCTTCTTTTGGAAAAGTCAGCTACATAAGTGGAGTTTGATAATAAGAAAATCTTGATAATCTCAAACTCTAATAGGAGGGGACCTTGGAAAATAAGGAAAACAGGAGGCGTGTGAATGTTCTAGTATTTCCACTTTAGCTAAACTGGCAACATATTTTATAAATACTGATAGAGATAAGTATCTTTCAGATAGATATAGGCATGATATATTATAGAAATAAGCACATCATGGATATTCCATCATCCTGAGAAATAAAGAAGTAGAGGGTTTTTGGCTGAGGCCAGTGTTATATTTTCCAAAAAATGTCTATTAGAATTATTTTATGAGAAAATAGGATTTGAAAGACCTGATAGATATTGACTGCCATTATTAAAACACGGATGTTATTTTCTTGGAACACAGAACATATCAATATTGTTGAAAAATGTAGGTACATTCCACAGGGGTCAAATATAGCCCAATATAAAAGCATACACATTAATCAATCATTTTCAACACATCTTTTGTAATGCATAGTTTTGACCAATGTCTACTGCCTTGCAGTTTTATTTTGCTAAAGCAAACCATTGTTACAAGGATAGTAATAAATTAGGAAGACTTCATTTAACATAAGCCATAGTTGGTATTTAGAGGGGAAAATATAGGAATTACTCATTTGAGAAAAAGGCATACAATATGGCAAAAAAATACTAATTTTTGGCATACCACAAAACTACTATAAAGGAAAAATTTAGATTCTTGAAGAAAAAAAATGATTGAAGGTGTTATTTATCGACTTATCATTTAAATACACAATTCAAATAATGAAAATCATTGGAGAATAAATTATGTAATTAGTCTCTTTTGTTAAGTAATAATACATTTAAACACTGGCTCTTAAATGTAGAAATAAATAAACTCTGTAAACTCATATATCTTTGTCAGATACTAGTAGAGAACAAGACAAATCAATAATGAAGTGAGTAAGCAGATGCTTCAAAAATATATCAGCATTCTCCACCTATTGAATATTTCCTACTATCTATGTAGATTTATTTCCACATGTAACTTGAGAAATAATGAGAATATTGAATAGTGAAGAGCAGGAAACATTCAGGTGATGGAAAGACAGACAAAGGAACTAGCATCTTTAGGGAGTGTAGGCTTTTATTGGGGGAACAACCTTATAGAAGCTCTCTCTGTAAGAACGTGTGGTTCTCACACTTACAAGCTAGGGTAGTTATAGGACAGAAAGCAAGGAAGTAGGAAAGGATTGAAGAGATTCCTTTCAGGTCCAATAGTGGCCATTGTTAGGAATAGCCAAAGAATGGTGAGCAAAAATATATCAGGTAATTTATAAATATCTTATGGCTGGACATGACAAAGGGTCTACAGATTGGTGGTGGCTGGAATCTAGCAAACCAAGTTACTTCAGTTTTGTAAAATGATTAATGTGATTTCTGGAAACTGCTGGAACTTTTGAAAATGTCACTTTTCAAAATAGCTTGGCCATGCTAACACAAGGCAATACACATGCCAATTTAAAGTGCAATGCCCGAGAACTAACTGTCATGTGCAGTGAAAGGAAGAAAAGAGTCACAATAGAGTAGATGGCTGGCCAGAAATGCATGGAAAAGAATCAAGGCAAGAATGATTGAACATACGCTGTAGAATATGAGAAGAGCAGGTCTGCAATTGAATAACAGAGGCATTTCCTGACAATGACCTTTTGTGAGTGGAAAACGGGTTTGGGTAGACATCTTCATTATGTAAGAAACTCATATAATACACGTTAACTCCTTCACTTTTTCTATTATTAAAGTAAATATGTTTCTACTTAGATATGAACATAAATTTGAGTGAATTGATTATTAGAATGATCATTTATTAATCACTGTCAAAGCAGCATATCAATTTTACATACTTTTGGATGATAATTCTCCAAGAGAAAAGTCTAGAATAGAGAGTTAAAATTCAAACTCTGCAAATCTTATGGTACAAGCACTTAATAAAAAGCTCAGTATGACTTGCTTAATAAATTTAATGTCTTGTTACATAAATGTTCTTGGGAAATTTCTTGAAATAGCTTTTATTAATTTGTATGATCACAATTTATTAATTTTCTAATGACTGGGATTTGACACATCCCCTATTCAGGGATTAGTAAAATTCATTTCATAAAGGAAGGATAACGTTTTTATTTGACTTTACAGTTATAGTTGTGTATTTCTGACTGTTCTGTTTGACCTATTTACATAGAATATACTTTATTATGAACTGATAAAATTTAAGATTAAAAGAAATATATGATAGAGATTTAATTTTATTTTTTAAAGACTTTTTTAAAATGTGTGTTTTGCCTGGGTATATGTATGTATGTATGTATACAAAATACACGCCTGGTGCCTTTAGGAGCCAGAGAAGAATATACTGGATTCCCAGGGAAAAAAATCCCTGACCATGCTAATGTAAGAAATAAATGATTTTATGCAGCTTACAGTTGAAGGTGAAGTCCATCACATCATGTGTTCATTATTGTTTGCAAATGTCACAGGTTCTGTTTTGATCACTTAGATGTCTATATCAGCTTGTCTTTGCTAAGGGTTGGAGCTGAGTCATGTCTTCTCATGACATATGGAATGCTAAACATGTAAAAAAAAAAACTCAGAAAAATATCTTTAGTAACCACACCTTCCATAAAAACACTTCTAAAACCAAGCCTAGTCATGGGGCCCAACATGTTACATTATATTAGGTGAACTGTCTGGTTAGAAATTCTACATTGCACTCTCACACTTGGAAAGTATTCTCTAACTCATAATTCCTACCCCAAATTTCTCCTAAATCAAGATTCTCAATGAAAATAAGAAAGAATTTTAATATTCTTTCATTATTTTCAAAGCAATGGGCCTTGAAAGGAGTTACATTAATATATTAGAGTATGGTTAATTTTTAATATAGACATTTTTATTATTCTCAGTAAATGTATTACAAATGAATTTTTTAAATCTCTATAATTATAAGCCATCCACTGATTTCTTTCCTTTGATAAAATAATAGCAATAGTAACAGCAATGCAAATCAGGTTCATAGCCTATCACTTTTGCATCTTTCTTTCTACAGTTATAGGAGACAGAAATAACTATTTTGAAATAAAATCTATTTTGCACAATCATAATTTTATCTATTTTAAATATCCTTTAAACAACCTTGCAAAAGGGTCATGGTCTCTTGCAAAGCCTATTTTACTCTAAAGAAATACCTTTGAGTGTTTAAGGGAAAAGTCAGGCATTTTCAATCCCCTTTGAACATAAAGAGAAAAAACTGCTATTTTAAAAGCCTGGTAATAATTAACTGGAGTGCTACAGGACCAATTTGCAGTAGACTTTTTAAAGAGGCAAGCTCATTGTGCTGAATGGAAGTTATAATTGTTCATAGAATATTTGCATATGAGAGTTAACTGCAGTCCTCAAAACGGTGGGATGTGATTGGAATTTTCTTTTCAGTACATTTGAATGCACATATATCTGCATGATACATTTGGGAAACATGGTTAAAATACAAAAATACAGCTACCATTCTCTAAAATGTATTAAATGCTGGACAAATGACATCTAGAAACAGGATTAGGGATCTTTCTAACTTGAAGTACATACAAGAAAAAAAAACATACCTATTACAGATTAACATCTCTGTCTTAAAGAGTTACATTTCTGGTATGCATCAAGAGAAGTTAAAATACTCTTTAACCTAAATCTCCGATAAAACTAAATTAAGTTGAAAGTTAATGTTGCTCACTTAGACCTCTAGCTTTTTGTACCCTGTATTTCTGTAGTTTGAATTTCTTCCCCTACATCCTGCCTGTGATAATTACTTTTCATCCTCTATCTATGCACTGGGATTTCCATTATGATTTTCCACACATAAGTGGGATAATGATATATATTCCTTTCTGTTTTTTTTTAAGTTGTGTGTGCACGTACACACGTAATACAGGCTCATGTATACTAAGGTGTATGTAGTGTTTAAGGACAATTTGAGGATTTCTTTCTACCCTTCACTGTGAGACCTGGAGACTGAACAGGGCAAGTGCTTTTTTTACACAGTAAGTTGTGTTGGTAGGCTACCACATTTTACTTTCCAGATGTTTTATTTCATTTAGCATGGGTTCTTTCAGGCCCACTAACATTCTGGCAATAGAAGAGACTCCTCTCTTCTTCTATTTGAAAAAAAAATTAAATTTTTTTCATATAATATATTTTGATCATAGTCTGTCTTTCCAAATCCTCCCCACCTCCTTAAATACCAAACTGTGTGTCCTTTCTCTCTCTTAAAAAAAGAAAGAAAAGAAACAATCAGGAAAACAATAACAATAAAATGAAAATAAAAGAGGTAAACACACTGGATCCTAGCCAAGTGTGGCAGTTGTGGGGTCCCTGAGTCCCAGTAAAGTGTGGTGGCCACTGAGTCCCTGGTGGAGCGCTATTCTGCAGGTGGACAGGCAGTTATGAAGGAATGGAGAAGGGCCAGAAAAAAGGGGGTGAAAAGAATAAGGGGAAGAATTGAGGCGATCATGTATCTGTACCAGGGCCTGAGTAGGAAGGGAAGCAGATAGGCCGTAGCAATACAAAGGGTAAGTCTGGAGAACGGGATAGAGGAGAGAAAAGAGTGTGAAGGTTCCCTCCCTGAGTCTCAGTCGGGTATGGCAGCTTACAGTTGCTGGTATAGAGAAGTACTGCGCGCTGTGGAGATTTGCCAGAAGGAAAGAGTGAAAGAGACCACGCAGAATAACTAACTCACCCCTTCTCAAGTGATCCTAATATTGTGCACATTTTATAATTTTGTTTGTATTTCTATACACGAAGGCTGTCTTTTTCTTTGTTTTCACCTTATAGGAGGTGTAGTTTTCCTGTGTCTGTACATGAGTTATATTACCTTTGATTGTACTTAGAGTTTTTTTTTTGGATTTTTCTTTAATTGGGTGATAATTTAGAGACAATTCTTATGTCGATAACTGAGAGATTGATTTTGTTCCATTTTCTCTTTTCTTCCCTTTACATTCCACTTATGCATATGATTTCCTTTTTAAAAATCCTTTTTAAATATAAACCAAGTTGTGGCCCCTTTTTCAACATTTTTCTTTCTTGTATATCAGTTGAACAATATTTCTATTGACATATATTTGTGCTCAAGGCTTGCTCATTTATGTTTCAGTCTATTCATGAACCCATTCAGGGCATATTTCATTTTACATTTGAGTCTTTAAATTTAAAAATAATTCTGTATTTCCTTTTGATTATTTGAGTTTATAAAATATTTTGTCACTTGCTTTTGTATGTTGTGCCATGTATCTATTACAGCATTTGATGTATTAATTATGCTCATGTTAATTTCATAACAGTAATTCTACACTCCATTTGTGAGGCTTAGGCTATTTTGAATTTCTCTTCCATCTGTTGGTTGTGTTTTTACCCTATATATTAATACTCTCATGTATTAATACTCTATGTATTAATTAATAATTAAATATGTGTGTCCTAATTAAAAATTTACTTTGTGTTGGACAGTGGTGGTGCACACCTTTAATCCCAGCACTCAGGAGGCAGAGGTAGGCAGATCTCTGTGAGTTCAAGGCCAGCCTGGTTTCCAGCACTAGTTCCAGGACAGCCAGGACTACCCTGAGAAAGCCTGTCTTGAAAAAAAAAAATGAAACAAAAATTATTTCATGCATGGGTGTTTTGTTTGAATGCATGTCTGCACCGTTTGCTTGCCTCATGTCCTTGCAGGTCAAAGAATCAAACCCTCTGGATCTGGATTTCCAATCAGAAGGGAGCCCTTATGTAGGTGCAAGGACAAACTCTGGTCTTTCAGAAGAACAGGCATTGGTCTTAACTGCTGAGTCATCTGTCCAATCAAACATTTGAAACTTTTATTTGAGAATCAGCTTGGATTTATTGGACACTAGGAAGTGAAGAAAATTAGCCCATGGTGAAGGATTGATGTTAACATGGCTCTTTTGCGCTGTGTTCTTGAATTCTGAAGTCACGTGTACTGAGACGGGAGTTGCTTTTGATTGTCTATTTGTGTCTGATTTAATTTCTTTGTGTATGCCTAGGAACATCTAATTAGATAAAATCTTTATACCTCACATCTACTTCAGTTGTACAATACTTACACTACAGTGTTCTTAATGGGGATTCTGCACTCTAACATATGCTAGAGACATCAGATTTCTGCTTTATGACCTTTATTAATAGGTGTTTTGGTTCATTTGGTTTCACTTTGGAAAGAAAGGAATACTGTGGGGTCAGAATTAACTAGTGCCCATTCTCCAGATTCTGAGAAGACTTTTGCTAAGTCTTTTATGTGGAGAATATATCTTCAGGATTGGCAGAATTTAGGATATATTTCATACAGATATTTCTTTTTTTTTTCTCTCTCTCTCTCTGTCAAAAACACAAAGGGGGTTTTCTATTATCTTCAATAATGAGAACTGCTAGATTCCCAGCAAGTGAAACAAATATGTTGAGATAAATTTAAGAGTGCACCAGAGGAGCTCCTTATTCTAAAGTCAC
The DNA here is from genome assembly GCA_902168425.1 of Peromyscus attwateri. Taxonomy (NCBI): domain Eukaryota; kingdom Metazoa; phylum Chordata; class Mammalia; order Rodentia; family Cricetidae; genus Peromyscus; species Peromyscus attwateri. The sequence goes on along the minus strand of CABHPP010146072.1, from coordinate 12,788 downwards.
TCCACAACCCTTCACCATCAGCATCAGTTTATCAAATTATCTTTACCTGATTCCTCTTACCTTCGAGGTGCCTGTGATTTTTGCTGTAGTTCAGTTCTTCTGCGCCGTGCTTCTATATACCTGTCTCTCAGCTCTCCCTGTGACTTAAGTGAAAGAATAGTCACTGATTTGAGATGTGTTCATCTTTTCCCACATTACACAAGTTTAACTATTTCTTAGGAAGCTCCTTGTGTGGCAAAGTTTTCAAAGCGCTTCTAGGGTTTAGTAACGATTAAAGCACTCCCAGTCAGTACACAGTGCCGTCTCTATCTGTAGAATCATAACTCCAGTTTCTATCATTTACTCACCAACTAGGTCGCTAGCAGCATTGTTAGGTATTGTTTGGGTGGGAGCTCCACCTCAACCCCTGGCACCCTGGCATCCCTATACCCAAAGAGTCTGGAATGTTCTGGTGGAAGATCCACCTCAACTCCCTTCCCCCGTCTCCTTCCCTAAACCCGCCCCTTCAAAGCCTGCCAAACACGGCTCCTCCCCCAGAGAGGCTTAAGACCACTCCCACAGGGTATATAAACTGCATCCCAGAAAACAGACGCATGGTTCTTCTGGTCTCTTATCCCTGTTTCCTCTCTGTAGAGCCAGGGAATTGACAGGGAACGCTTTACCCATTAAACCAAGCTTTTTCCTAATTTGGTCTGATTTGGATTGCTGTGCTGGCTGAGAGGCCTATCAGGGTGCAAAAAACTTATCAGGTATGTCACCAATTTGTTTGCAGGAGGCTTTGCATTCTGATAGCCTTTGGATTAATTTACTGTCACTACTAGGTAACCCAACAGATATCTTATTTCCAAGGTGGGAAGCAAGCAAATACATGGGTGCCTGAATCCTGTGGTAAGCTGGTTGTAGGACAATATCTAAACCTAGTGAATATAAGAAATATGCTCTAAAATTATGACAAATCCATACCTTTAAAAATTTTAGTCATTTCATTTGTAAAAGCTAGAATTAGAGTTTATTTGTATTCAAATGCAGTTTTTCTGATAACATTTATTTCCTGAAAGAGGATATCAAGTACATTAATGATGAAGACACTTTTTCTAGTGCAATATTACTTTTATTTTTAAACTGCTTTGTGTATTTAGCAGAATTAAAAGAAAAACAATAAACATTTATTACAACCAAGAAGGAACATTTTTGTGACTTGGGATGGTTAGAGAGGGTCTGTTCCTAAAGACATTTTTACAATGTTTTGCATCCTTATGTCAATTGTAGAGGTCTAAAGGGGCAATAAAGCTTGAAAGTTTTTCTCCCTAATATTTTAACATTTTCAAGAATTCATAACTCATAGTTGATGATTATGGTTGTGAGTTCAACACATTTATTTCCGTGTTTTTTGTTCTGTTATCATCTTGTTTCCTGGTTCCTTTGGGAGACTTTGCTTGAAGACCCTCACGGTTCTCATCATCAACTTTTCCAAGCCTTTGATTTGAATTTTATTTCATTTTTTTCTTCTTTTTATGTCTATTCTTTCTTTTCTTTGTTTTGCTTTTTTTTTGAGAGTCTATTTCTGTAGAACAACTCACTTTTTGAAAGTTTTCAGGCACTAGACAATTCCATGCTTGTCTGTTCTTTCCAAGGTTACTGTATGAAGCAAGACCAAAGCTCCAAAGTCTTTGCTTGTCTCTGTAAATACTTAGGTTATTGTAGTGAACATTTTTGGTTGCCTTAGAGTTCTGCCCACACTCTGCTCAGATAGCACAAGGTTTCTTTTTTCCCTGTCAATAATATGAAGGTTTAGTTGGTGGTTGGTCAATGTTGTATTTTAAGGTTTTGTGATATTGAATCACTTTTTTTGTCTTAAGATCAAATGGTAATTTTCACAAACTTCTCCCTGATAACTTCAGTAAATAGGACAAGTTTATTTTATAGAGGCCCCCCATTAAAATAATTTTACCATTAGTGTTAAATCTCTGAACCCATCCTTTTATGTGTTTCTCAGTCATAGTTTTTGCAGTTTCACATATATTTAGTCAATCTTAATTTCTAAATCTTGTTTATTTTGTGAATTTTTTTTAGTCTAAATGAATATATGACACAGCCATGAACTTCCTATGAGCAACATGAACATAACCACCTGGTATATAGATTGAAATTTATTTTTTCCCTACTTTTTTGAGGTGGAGCATGCATATGTGCTCAACATTCATGTGGGTATGAGAGTATGTGTTGCAAGTGAATGTAAAGGCCCACCGTTGACATTGGTGATCATCCCGCTGTGATCATACTACTTATTCATTGAGACAGGGTCTCTCAATCAAGTCAGAGCTTGTCATATGGCGAACGACACAAACCAGCTTGCTATTGAGATCTCCTGTCTTTGTCTTCCTATTCTGGTTTAGGCCAGAAATGCTAATTGGACATTTACTGGTCTGAATTCTAGTCCCATGTGGTAACTTTGGCACAATTGTTTTACAAAGTGGAATAAGAATTATCATCACATAGATAACACATGAGTGCTGAATGGATTAAGGAAATAATCGTTGTAAAGCCTTCTGGAGTTCATCTCAGGAAAGATAAGTGTAAAACAGATTTTTATTGTTGCAAGAAGATGCTCCCCAAGCAGCTTACACACATTCACTGCTGGTGCATTAATAGCAATTGAAGTGGACTCCTCAATAGTTTTGTGTAGGCTTTATGGGGAGAACATTCATTTACATATTAAAATTGTTCAGGGATTTTTTTTAATATTCTTCTTAAAGCATAGTTTGAATAGAATTTTAAATAAGCATTTGCATTCACATGACTATATAATGATTGGTTTTCTATTTAATGATTAGTTTTCTATTTAATAGTTAGCTTGCTACGTGATTCAAATGTGAAACAAATTTACACATAATCAGAGGAAATCAATGTTGACATTATAAAACATTTTTGGAGTAAAATTTGTTTAAAAAATATCTATATCACTGCTATACAATTTATAGCATATAGTATATGTAAATCTTTGCCTGCCTTTCTGCTAGTCAAATGCATTTGATTTGACTTTTAAAATAAATTAGTATAGTCTTCACATAAATAGTATATATAATAGAAATGTCTGGTATTCATGTTTCCGTCCAATTTTATTGTAATACTTCTTTTTAGGACAAAAAATTCAATATTTAACTTTTTTAAATAGGAAGAAACTTCCCAAATTTAGAAGTCCATTGTTTGATTTGAAAGAAGTTTATTTTATAATGTGGGCATGATTAATAAATGTCCTTTTATGACATTGATTTACAGTCATACCGTTATTACAAACACAACACGTAGCTGAAAAGACAGTTTAAATAGTTCTTATATTGTGATTATCCAATTGTCTGTATTTTTGTATTTAACTATTTGTATAATATACTATGCTAGTTTTTATGAGCAAATAATTAGCAAGCAGCAGCTCAAGGCAGGAAGGAATTCATTAGTTTCATAGATTAAGGTACATCCCAACCTCATTGTGACAATGGGAGCAGGCAGGAATTGCTGATGGCTGTCTCTGCAGGAGAATGAGGCTCCTCCTCACATCTTGAAAATCTAGGAAGGAGAGATGTAAAAGGAAAGAGAGCAGAGACATGGAACCTCAAATTCCACTCTTAGTGAACCATTTCTTCAGTGAGCTACTCCTTAAAGTTCCTACAATCATCCAAAGCAGTACTATGAGTTGGTGCCTATGCATCACAGTTCATGAGTATATAGAGGACATTTCATAGCCAAACTATTATATTTTTATTACTTAGAAAGAAAATTATACAACTGACAACTTATTCTTTGTTTTCCTTTTTTCTTTATTAAGAACTCACCTTGTAACTATTAATGTTGAAAATACTAGAAATGTCAGGCTCAGGAACGTTAAGAGAGAATACCAATATTTCCAAGTGACTATTGATGGCTAAGATGCTGTTTGTTGTGTGTTTACCTTAGATATCAGAGATCCAGTTTCTTTACTACATCTGTCAGCCTCCTACACATGATGTGATATAGATACATGAGGATAATTGATGAATGGACTGTATTTTCATGGAATCTTTCCAATTAGTCTATGCTATCATTTCCTTCAAGTCTTGTCCTCTTAAAATGCTTGAAAAAATATTTATATATTCTTTAGAATTCCATCTCCACCTGTCAGAGTAGCCACAACTACCTGGTGAGAGACATCAAATGTAGAGTTAGATTGTATGTTTGTTGTTGTTGTTTTTAATTTCCAGTTATTATAAACACAAAATGATAACTTATCTTGGTACTTGAAATGTATCCATCTTTCTCTATCAACTGTGGGAAATTTCTATAATTCTATAGCTGTGAGGTAGGCACATGATGTCTAGTGCCCCTTACCCATATTTCTTAAGTCTCCCAAACTGCTCCGTCCCAAATCTCAGACAATCTCCTTCAATAGATAATGTATTCTATCAAAGTATGCTTAACCTTTTCAGCAGTGACTCTAATATTACTCACTTAATGAAAACTCAAAATAATTGCATACCAACTTGATATTTCATGATCAGATGCTCATCATTAAACCTGTAGTGAAGCAAGAGTTATCTTACAAATGGTAGTTAATTTTCTGTTTCAGAAATCACAGTTCTGTTCTAGGATATTAAGTTATTATATTACTGCTCTTTAACTGAAGCTTTATCAGGGGAAAAATCAAACTGAATTCTGACAATGACAGACACCTAACACTATCAGAACTTCAAAGTTATGTCACACAAGTGGGTACAAAATTTGTAATGCCCTTTCTCTTTGATGAAAAGCCTGCTTTTTCCCCAAGACTGTCTTACAGTTGTTACTTTTTTAAATCTTCTGAACTATGATATAGATATGATAGGATGAAAGGGTAGATTATTGAATCTACTTTTAAAGAGCAACTTGTTTAAAATATTTTACATTGCTATGGATTTTAGTTTATTGATACAGGTTTAAACTTAATTTTGTTATAATGTATATATATATGTCTATTCTCATTTGAGGTATTATGTTTATGTAACTCATTTAGATTGTAATGGATAATTAAGAAATACAGATTAATAATTAGTCTTCTATGATAGTCAAACTTATAGTCATGTTGTTTTCTAGGCATACATAGATATAATTCAATTAGGTAGGTAATCTTCAAACACTTCAAAGACCTACAGAATATGGCATTTAAAATATTTTAAAAATTTAGAATTTCTGGACAGTGAGACATGTCTGCTCCTGGCAGCACCGATTTACTTCAGAGAGGAGGATGGGCATCAAAGACACTCCATATGGAGTTTATCTTCACCTTGGCAAAAGTAGCCATTTGGACAAGAAATTGTTCTTGCCTGGACTGCTTGATCGACTGGACATGCAGGACCTATAGGAAGGTGACCACTGAACTTTGCTTGGCGTAATGGTCCTTCAGGTTCCTGCAGAGGAAACTGTCAGACATTCTACAGGACACAGAGAAGTGACTGAGAGACTCTAGGCCTGTGGGCTGAAAACAGATGTCCCAACTTTACAAAGGAACATTAGGTGACTGTCCAGGCTGCCAGCTGTCTCTGTCTACTCTTGCAAGACTCCCAAAAGTTGCTTGCATCCTTCTCTCATTTCTCAGGTAATATTATATCCTTCTGAGGACTTTGATGTAGTTGAAGACTAGATAGTTAAAATTTCCTTGGTTATGATAAAAGATAAGTTAGATATGAAACCTTAGACTCACAAATATAGAATAGATAGGATATCTTCTTTAATTTTGACAAATACGAATAGACTAGATATTGTAACTGTAATTCTTGCTTGATAATTGTTTTGTTATCTATAATTTTACCATGTGAAAGTTAAAACCTTCCTTTTTGAAAAAAAGAAAAGGGGAAGTGCTTTGGGATGTTCTGTATGTTAAATGTGTTGCTCTGATTGGTTAATAAATAAAATACTGATTGGTCAGTAGCCAGGCAGGAAGTATAGGCAGGACAAGAAGAGAAGAGTATCCTGGGAACAGGAAGGCTGAGTCAGAGAGACACTGCCAGCAGCCATGATGAGAAGCAACATGTTAATATACCGGTAAGCCACGAGCCACATGTCAACTTATTTAATTTAAGATATAAGAACAGTTAGCAAGAAGCCTGCCACAGCCATACAGCTTATAAGTAATATAAGTCTCTGTGTGTTTACTTGGTAGGGTTTGAGCGGCTGTGGGACTGGTGGGTGAGAGAGATTTGTCCTAACCATGGGCCAGGCAGGAAAACTCTAGCTACAGAACTACTCATAATAATGTTTCTAAATGCCAAAACCAAAAACCACAGACCTTTTTAGAACCATTTTGTACAGCTCTTTTGATAACTGGTATTCTATTTACAGATGTTAGATATTTAGTCTTTAGAGATGAAGAAAACATTTGATAAGAAGGAACTTAGTGGACATGATGTCAATTTGCACTTCAAAATTTATTCATTCTAGTTTCTTGTTTTTCAGTATAATGCCAGTGGTGGTGGAGTAGGAGACAGTGCTCCACACTGCTCTCAACAGCCCTAGGAGTTCCTTTCAGAGATCTCCACTTAGTCCAAGGTGGACTTTTGGATTTACCACAGAAAGATACTGCAACCTGATGAAGCACAGTTAGAGTTTACGCATAATCATTTTTAGCAAGATATTAAGCAACCCCATTTATGAGAAGGAAGACTCTCAGCGAAAGAATAAGGCATTCACAGGAGCAAGGGTTTGGACTTTGGAAGAGACTTGCTGTTGTTTTTAAAGAGGCCATATATACTTTGTTCGGTGGCTTCTGAAATTACCTCTCCAGGGATTGCTAAGAAATTTTTCCCCTTTTCAGTAAATGAGATCACGGGACGTGCAGTGAATGAGATAGCAGCTGAGAAGGTAAAACCAAAGGTCACAAGGGCTTCAGGGAAGTTAGGATGTTTTTACTGTAAACAAAATTTTATATTTATTTGTGAGATTTCTAGAAAAGATCTGGGAAAGGATCATAGCTTTGCTTGAAGGTCATACAGGCTTAGACCTCAAGTATGATTCATTGTTTTAACATCCCTTTTATATATATATATATATAAATAGAGAAGGGATGGTCCTCGTGTTGTCCCTGTCACAGCAGATGTTAACTGTGCTGGAAGTCTTGATTCTCAGGTAGAAAGGGGCTTAATCTGGGCTCATCTTTCCGTCCCTTTCCCTACTCTGTCCCTATCCTCTTATCCTTCTTCAATTATATTACTTGTTCTCAGAGAAGTCTTGTACTAGTTACAATGTGGAGCTGAGTGGCTCAAATTAACAGACTTGCATCATATTTACAGTGCTCCTGAATCAATGCCAACAAGTTTTAAAATCTAGGAGCCTACAGGGGATTTTTAAAAATTACTTCTTGTATATTTGAGATTATAACAATCAATTCCTCCCCATTTCCTTTCTTCCATCCATACCCTCCAATATATTCCTCCTTGACGTCTTTCGAAACCACAACTTTTGTTTTTATTAGATTTGTTTTATACATATATGTATAGACATACACATGCATATCCCTGAATACATAAGTGCAAATTGCTCAGTCTGCTTTATGTTGGAATAGGATTAGAGGAATGTTTACGTATGTGTGCAGTAACACTTAAGTTCAAGGGGAATAAAATAATTTTCAAGAATATTTGTTATGTGCATGAGAGTTTTGAATGCATTTATATGTAGCATATGTATGCAATGCCCAAGGAGGTCAGAGAGGGTGTATGGGGGCCCTAGAACAGGAATTACAGAAGGCTATGAGCCAGGATGTGAGTATTGGGCCTGAACTACAAGAACAGCATTTGCACTTAAGTATTGAGTATTATTTCTAGCCCTAAACTGCTATTTTAACAAAATTCTTTGTGACTGTTAATACCTGGATCCTGAATAGAAGATAGTAGTGATGAAAAATGTAATCTGTTGTTCACTTTAAAGCAGATAGAGTGGAAATGTGACAAATATGGATTGGAGTTTGCAAGACATATCTGCAGAAGCTTCACAGTTCTGTTCCTGGAGAAAGAAGTGCATGTTTATAAATAGAAACGGAGACTGTGTATTAAGAAAGGGAAACACTCCCAACAACAGGAATGTACCAGAGAGTTAAGGAAAAGCATGCACACCAAAGTGCTAGACCGTGTGGTTCATTGCCTTTTATACATCATTTTATAAGACTCACCTTTTCATATTTGTATCCGTCATAGAGCATATATCTCCCTCATGCCCTACTGGTTAACTGAAGCCCAGAATAGAAGGAAAGGCTTCCGTCCTTTGACAACTGGTGTCTTTCATATACTGCTCCTAGTGCTAGTCTCTCTAGTCTGTATTCTCCTGCCAGGGGAGGACCCACACTTCCCTAAAAATACTAGACCATAGGAAGTCAGCGTTGTGAAAATAAAGGTCTTTATGTAAAATGGTACATGCTTGATGTAAATAGTTTCGGATGCACTTTATTCAGGGAAAATATCAAGTTTTGAATATGAGTACTTTTGATCATTTTACTGATAGCCCTCAAAGTTTTCTCTGTGAGGCTGATAGACAAGGTGGATCCCAGAAACTTGCTGGCTGGCCAGCATAGCCAAATTGGTGACATCTAGGTTCCATGAAAATCTGTCTCAAAAATTGAGATGGAAAGTGACTGAGGAATGTCCCCAGTGTTAGATTTTCTCCTTTCTATGCAGGTAAACACACCTGAACAAACATTTCCCTTAGAAACAGGCATAAGCACACACACACACACACACATTCACGAGGGGCTCACAAAGTTTCTGCGTTGGGCAGGAAGATATCAAGGAAATATCTTCATCTTTGGTGACAGAGCCCACTGTCCTCCTTAGTGACTAACTGCTTTAAGCACTTCACTGTAAAACTCCCCTTAGTCCATCAAATTCATGACCCTGGCTACTGCTGAAAGCATAATGGCTACCATAGGAGGCTTTATTTTAGCCAAGTTGTCTCTAGGCAGCTTGATGCGATACAGTGAGCTTCACTACAGCCATGACAAGCCTAACTGACCTTTAGATGCTCCTCTCTGCAACTGAACTGCATGACCTTGAAAATCTTATGGCTATTCAGGCTAGGGACAGAGACGTAGGAGAGAGCACTCCCCCAGAGATCTGGAAACCCTGTCCTCATTAGCAAGCTCTTCAAGTGTTTAGGCATAGTCAGTCAAGAGAGCAGTGAATGCTTGCATGCTTATGAGCTTGCCTTATTTTCTTGCTTTCTTGAGCTCAGCTACTATTTCCATCTTAATACAGTCTTAGAACCCTTGTCCAAGAAATGGGGTCCCCAAAGTAGGCTGGATCTTCCCTTGTCAGTCAAGGGGATCAAGACAATCCCAAAAGTCATGCCAACAACACAACCTGATCTAGGTTGTGCTAGATTTGAAATTTTCTTCACAGATGATTTCTGGTTATGTCAAAGCTGACAATTAGCAGTACCCACCACACTCCACCATAATGATTCCATCAGTTTCATCAGTTCTTGGTATCACCATGGTCAACTTTCAATGTGACATTCTAGATCATATGTAAGTAGTAAGCACAATTTCCCTTGAAGTAGACAGAATCCTTGGCAGCAGAGTGACTGTATCAATATTTTCTCTATATTCTAGACTTGCGTTTCACAATTCTGTTATCCTATTCTCCCAAGACACTCACATAAAATATTCCTCCCCCTTCACACTTCCTGCCAGGTTTTGTAATCCATATGGCAAACAGTCTATTTCTTATGGGTTATGAACCACATTGGACTACATGGGCTCGAATCAGTGATCCTGATTAATGGCCTCATAGCAGTGAAGGACAACACACGTAGGACTTCAAAATGATCAAGCATCCTTTTGTAAAGAACTCACCTCCAGTGAAGTCACTGTGCATTTTCTTCCAAGGGCGTATTTTTCCCTGTGACTTCATAGTCACAAGCCGAGTTTTCTTTGTCAGCTCTGGGTTTCAAGTCCCAAATACATACTTATCTGAGACCCACTTGTGGCACAAAAACCCTGGCAAGGCTGGTCATGGATTTGATTTATCAGAACTGCTACATTTATAGTCAGAACAGTGGTTTAATTTATAGTAAACTCTTCCATATGTCTACTGAGAGAAGAGTATGTTTGAAACTAACTGTGAACAGTTTGGGCGCTGTTGTACTAAAGTCCCCTCCCAACCTCCAATGGCTAACTTGAGATTCTTTCTGACAATGTATGCTGTCGATAAAAATTGTGCCGGGCGGTGGTGGCACATGCCTTTAATCCCAGCACTCAGGAGGCAGAACTAGGCAGATCTCTGTGAGTTCGAGGCCAGCCTGGACTACCAAGTGAGTTACAGGAAAGGCACAAAGCTACACAGAGAAACCCTGTCTCGAAAAACAAACAAATAAAAATTTCTCCAACCATTACTCTTTCTTGGTCATCTCTCTGATAGCATTGAAGGACACAAACTCTACATATACAACAACAGCTCTCCTTCTACTTTAAAATGTTTTACCTGTTAATCCGATCCTTAGCACTAGTGTGAACACCGTACAACTTGTGATAGGAATACATGTTATATGTCCCTGCTGTTCCCTTTTTTGTTTAAGATGATTTATCTTGGGCTGGTCAAGGGAAAATTGGTGCAGAAGTTTTGGATTCCTATCTTTCTAGGAGTTTAATCCTAGTTGGGAAAATTTGAGAGGGGAAAACCGTAAGTGATGAAGGGAAATATCAGAAAATAAAACTATGTCATGAAGGGGATATCACTAAGATATCAAGTTAGGTTATTTTTATGAAGATCTTTATATATTTCCTTCCCAGTCAATAATCTAGAACTAGGGAGAGAAAGAAAAGAAGGAATTTAAATGCTGGCCTTGTCTCTTGGTACACAAAACTTTGTCTACCATGTGGGACTGTGATGGCTACATTCTGGTGTTCCAGAGTTGCTTCCATTAGAGTTAACAACCGAAAGTCTAAGGAGAGGGGGTGAATGCTTCTTAAAAACAAGTGACAAAGTGTTGTTTGTGTCTGGCCATTAGGGTCAAGGTTGACTGAGCCCATAGTTTTGGAGTCCAGTTGATGTAGAAAAACTAGCAAGAGATGTATCTGTGTAAGTGGAGTGTCTGATGAAAACCTAGACCAAACCCAATCAAACATAAAAGCAGAAGCTCTTGCCTGGCATTTTCCCGACATCTTAATTCTCATTTGCAGAGGCAGAAAATCCACTCCTTTTAAAATTTTCCCTGATTCCAGTATAACTTTCAAAAGGATATACTTATAAGTGTGGGCAAACACTGTCAACTATTCTCTCCTCTTTTGATATTTACTTATACATTGAGGTTAATTAATTAATTTACTTATTTCGGTATTTTGGAAGAGTTTTCATGGTATTCTAGGCTGCCACAAAGATGTACAAAAAAATTATCTTAAACTTGGGGTCCACCTGCTTCTACCTTGTAAAGCTGGGATTATGGGCAAGCTTCATGGTATCCAGTTTACAGACTGCTGAGGATTTAACCCAGGTCCTCATGCATGCCAGGTAAGCACTCCATCAACTGAACTATGTTTCTCCAGAAATTTTTCCTGCTTTTGAAACAGTAGGAATTAAAAAATGGTCACTTTACTATGAGGTTTATTTCATTTTCACTGTGGCTCTATCACATTCATCTTTACATATATACATATTTAGCAATGTACTCATACTATATATTTCTATACTTCAGTTATGCATCACATTGTATTATATATTTCTCCTTGAATTAGAATTATGGCCAGTTAAGTCTTCACAAATGGCCACATTCTAGTAAGGTTTTTTAGTTATTTATTTTTTTAATTTGTTTTGCTTTGCTTCATTTTTTGCTAAACTGAAATGTTCTTTTTTCTTTCTCTTATTTTTTTCTCTCTTTTTTTTTGCCAAACTTCATTAATCATTAATGAAGGCTAAATGAAGCCATTATCTACTTACTTCCCTGTTTTCTTCTAATATAGTAATAAATATTTAAGTAAACAGAATCCATACTGAATGAATACCAAACAGGAGCTAATTGTGGCACTACTGACACAAATTTTATTAATAAAAATAGCCTCTTCTGTGATCTACTACCTCATGACTGTATGTTAAATAACAGCTCCAACTAGTTGGCAAGTTCTTCAGCTAACTTCTGCGAGGTCACAGTTTCCCAGTGAGATATATTACCATAGCTGATACAGAGCTTATGAATTCTTCAGCTGAATCTTGACCTGCATTTTCCTTTATTCTCATTTTTCTTCATCATTTATGATGGCGGATAAAGAATATGAAAGCAGGATTGCTTTCTAGAAAGTGCAATCATATTGCTGAATTGGACTATTTTGCAGGTGATTTTCAGCCAAGTTGTTTAGCACTTTTCTATCTCATTTCTATTTTTCTTTGTCATTGTTAACCCCACATATGATCAGGTCTGTTGTTTTGCTTTTTATATTTATACAGCATTTATTTTCACTTTATAATGTGGGTGGAAATTCAGTACTGATATAATAATCATTTTTCTGCAGTTCATGCGCTCACGCCTTTTCATTTCACGGCAACGTGAGAAAATCGAAACAGAAGGAAACAAAACCTACCAATGCAAACACGCGAAGGTTAGCCTGACATGGTGCTGCCTCCTTACCAGGAAGAATTTCACTTTTTCTGTAATCTGATTTTTCAAAATACTGTGTTCAACTGACACACCCAAAGATGATCTTTAGCTCCGGAAAGTCATAAGGTTGCAGTAATTAGGAGTCTTTGTTGGGCGGTGAACTACTGTGCCGTCTGAGTCATGAAAATTATTTGACATTTTCAATA